>JAWPHD010006109.1:0-150471 GCA_037043455.1 Cyrtodaria siliqua
TGGGGGGGGGGTGGGGGGAACGGGGGGGGGGGAGGATCTAGCTAGTCGGGGATGAAGAGTGCCAAGCCTAGATGCGCATGTCATCGTCATGTTCCAGTTGAACACATTTTGGCAGAGTTATGACCCTTTAAAGGTCTTAATACAATACACCGCCATACGAAATGCTATCGCATAAGCCCTGCATGCGCAAGTAGAGCTGGAAAAAAAAGAAGTGGGTGGTGGTTGTGGTGTGTGTGTGTGGGGTGGGGTGGGGTTGGGGCCATTGTCCAGTAGACTTAAAAATTCCATATTGTACCTTGTGAACACTCTATGTACCTTCATTTTTAGCTCTACTGGGGCTTATGCGATCACTTTTCGTCCGTCTGTCTGTCTGTCTGTCCAGTAGACTTAAAAATTCCATATTGTACCTTGTGAACACTCTATGTACCTTCATTTTTATATCTACTGGCCAAAGGCCAATAGGGCTTATGCGATCACTTTTCGTCCGTCGTCCGTCCGTCTGTCTGTTAGCAATTTTATAAAATTGACATCTCCTCTGAAACCGCTTGAAGGATTTTGATGAAACTTCATCACAATGTTACTTGGGAGTGCCCCTCTCAGATTCGTGTTTTTCGCGGCCGCCAGTCATCCAAGATGGCCGCCATGGCTAAAACTAGGTCCAATTTAAGGAAATTTCAAACGACATCTCCTCCGAAACCACTTATTCCATTCTACTGAAATATCATATACATGTTCCTTGGGTTCGCCTCTATCAAGTTTGTGTTTTTCGTTATCGTCGAATAATCAAAATGGCCGCCACGGCGACTCAAATTTTACATAAGTGTTATATAGGAAAAGGTTAAAAATTACAGCTTCTGTGAAACGCTTGAAGGATGTTGATGAAACTTAATCACAATGATATTTGGGATAATCCCTCTTAGATTTGTGTTTTTCGCGGCCGCCAGTCATCCAAGATGGCCGCCATGGCTAAAACTATGTCAAATTTAAGGAAATTTCAAACGACATCTCCTCCGAAACCACTTATTCCATTCTACTGAAATATCATTTACATGTTCCTTGGGTTGGCCTCTATCAAGTTTGTGTTTTTCCTTATCGTCAAATAATCAAAATGGCCGCCACGGCGACTCAAAGTTTACATAGTTATATAGGGAAAGGTTAAAAATGACATCTTCTCTGCAACCGGTTGAAGGATTTTGATGAAAATTAATCACAATGATATTTGGGATAGTCCCTCTCAGATATGTGATTTTCGTGGCCGCCAGTCATCCAAGATGGCCGCCATGGCTAAAACTAAGCCAAATTTAAGGAAATTTCAAACGATATTCCATTCTTGTGAAATATCATATACATGTTTCTTGGGTTAGCCTCTATCAAGTTTGTGTTTTTCGTTATCGTCAAATAATCAAAAATGGCCGCCACGGCGACCCAAAGTTTACACACGAGTTATATAGTTTTTTGCGGCCGCCAGTTACCCAAGATGGCCGCTATAGCTAAATTGAGGTCAAATTTAAGTAAATTTCAAATGACATCTCCGACGAAACCACTTATTCCATTCTTGTGAAATATCATATACATGTTCCTTGGGTTAGCCTCTATCAAGTTTGTGTTTTTCATTATCGTCAAATATTCAGAATGGCCACCACGGCGACCTAAAGTTTACATACAAGTTATGTAGGAAAAGGTTAAAAATTACATCTTCTCTGAAACCGCCTGGAAGGTTTTGATGAAACATTAAGCACAATGATATTTGGGATATTCCCTATCAGATTTTTGTTTTTTCGCGGCCGCCATCTTCTCTGAAACCGCTTGAAGGATTTTGATGAAACTTAAATCACGATGATCTTTGGGATAGTCCCTCTCAGATTTGTGTTTTTTGCGGCTGCCAGTCATCCAAGATGGCCACCATGGCTAAAAGTTAATGAAATTTCAAACGATATCTCCTCCAAAACCACTTATTCCATTCTTGTGAAATATCATATACATGTTCCTTGGGTTGGCCTCTTATCAAGTTTGTGTTTTTCGTTTTCGTCTAATAATCTAAATGGCCACCACGGTGACCCAAAGTTTACATAAAGTTATATAGGAAAAGGTTAAAATTGACATCTTCTCTGAAACCTCTTGAAGGATTTTGATGAGACTTAATCACCATGATATTTGGGATAGTCCCTCTCAGATTTGTTTTTTTTTGCGGCCGCCAGTCATCCAAGCTGGTCGCCATGTCTAAAATTAGGTCAAATTTAAGGAAATTTCGAACGACATCTCCTCCGAAACCACTTATTGCATTCTTGTGAAATATCATAAACATGTTCCTTGGGTTAGCCTCCATCAAGTTTGTGTTTTTCGTTATCGTCGAATAATCAAAATGGCTGCCACAGTGACCCAAAGTTTACATAAGAGTTATATAGGAAAACTATAAAAATGACATCTTCTCTGAAATTGCTTGAAGGATTTTGATAAAACTTAATCACAATGGTCTTTGGGTTAGTCCCCCTCAGATTTGCGTTTTTGGGGCCTCCAGTCATCCATGATGGCCACCATGGTTAAACTTATGTCAAATTTAAGGACATTTATCAAACGACACATTACCACTTATTCCATTCTAGTTAAATATCATATGCATGATCCTGTTTTTGGCATCTATCAAGTTTGTGTTTTTCGTTGTCGTCAAATATTTAAAATGGCCGCCACGATAACCCAATGTTTACATAGTTATATATAGGAAACATGTTTCTTTGGTTGGCATCTATCATGTTTATGTTTTTGAATCACATCATACAAGTAGAGCGTCTACATGCCCTCTTGGGCCTCTTGTTATTTGATCTTAACCAAACTTGGCAATTTTGATAATGTTATTGAAAGCTCGGATAACATCGAAAACCAGCAAGATCAGGTTAATAACACCAGCCATAACGACCCTTGATATATTGACAAAGAAGTTATATATTCTGCCTGGTGAACACGTCAGCACCTTCATTTGGTACTTGATATTTTCCAAACTTGAACAGCTTGCTGATATTGATAAAAGCTCGGACACGTTCGAAACCAGCTAATCATATAACACCAGAGCTGTGGCCCTTGATTTTTTGAAACATTCAGTAATCTATCCTTTGAACACTTTAGCATCTTCATTTTGTATTGGATCTTTACCAAACTGGATCAGATTGTTGATATTGATAAAAGTGTGGGAAGTTTGAAAACCATATAGATTAGATTAGATTAGATTAGATTAGTAACACCAGAGTTATGAGTTATTGGAAAATCCTATATTTGGTTTCGTTAGCGCTCTAGCTGCTTCACAACTCCTAAACTATCGAATGGATTTGTATAAAACTTCACAGAGTCGTTAAGCATGATGAAAAGTTTTGTAGCACCCAAGAATCGGGTATGTTCAAGGCCATATGAGCGAAAACCGTGCCCTAGCCATAACTCAACAAGAAATTCGTGGATTCACATGACTCGCCTAACGGGGGCTGGACTTAAAATCAAAAAGGTCAATGATGCTTAAATGAAAGTTTGTAGACATTTTAGTAATTAAAAACAATCGAGTTTGCCGTTTGCTGAGATGACATTTAAGTGCATTTGTTTAAAAACAAAACGCCATTCTATTAAAAACAAGAGGCCCTGTGGATGCTCTACTGGCTAAAACGGCTCGTATATCAAGGGTTGTCGACATAAAATTCCCATCAGTAGTTTTTTTAAAACATTGCAAAAACAACAGGGATAGGATGACCTTAGATCGCTCACCTGGTAATCATGGGAATACACTTCTCAAAACTGCTAACTACACCGCTCACGTTTTGGGTTATATATATCGATGGGTTGAATGTTTTTCAATAAAATAAAAAGGAAATACCAATTCAATCATTTTTACATCATTTCATTTTATTTTTTTCATGGGCAATGCTAGAACTAAACCACAATAAGCAATTACAAACGACCCATGTAAACACTAAAGTCACACTTTTATGAACAAGAAATGAAAAGTGTGACTTTAGTGTTTACATGGGTCGTTTGTAATTGCTTATTGTGGTTTAGTTCTAGCATTGCCCATGAAAAAAATAAAATGAAATGATGTAAAAATGATTGAATTGGTATTTCCTTTTTATTTTATTGAAAAACATTCAACCCATCGATATATATAACCCAAAACGTAGCGGTGTAGTTAGCAGTTTTGAGAAGTGTATGTCTGCTGTGTCTAGTCTGGCATGGGCATTCTTTTAATTTGTCCCACTTTCTTCTATGAATGAAATTTCATAAAAATGGGGGGGTGGTGGTTTATATTAACATTCTAAAAAAATATGGTAAAGATCAGATAAACAAGAGTTGCGCGCAACATGATATCTCGTCTAAAGAAACATGTCCATCATACATGTTTCAAGCGACCTTCATCTTGACAAAATCGAGGGTTTATAGTCAAGCAAGACAGTATATTGTACGGTAGCATTCGCAAAAGCAGAAACAACACAAAAGTTCATCATTTATAAACGTCCTGCATTATTATCAGGAGTCAATCATTTAAAACTGAATGTGACAACATCATTACGTAATTGATTAGTCAAAGTCTATAATGAACATTATGCAAAGTGCATCCCGGTACTCTATGGACTTTAAGATTGTTTAAAATTATAATTTTTGTTACAGTGTATTATAGGAAATTGTTAATGTTCCATCTATATTTATGAACTACTTCACCCTTAAATTGATAATTGTATACTTTATTATGTTTTAAATTAGGCCCCAAAGCCTGATGTACTTACTCGAGTTCCCTTTAATATCTGATAGCTATCTGCAGAAACTACACATTGGACTTGATGTAAAATTTAAGTTATTTGCCAATTTGTATTGTTTCAGGAACTGACATGTTACTTAATCTGCATGTTTTATCAAGAAATGTCAACTCATATTAAAATTAATGTAATTATGTTGCTGGTTTTAGCATGGCAGTATGTTACAATGGTAATGACAAATTGTATACATTCATTATTTCATTATCTTAAAGGGACATATGGCAATCTTGAAGTGTTTATGAAGCATTGCAATTATTGTTTCGATTTATATATCCAGTATCATACTCACTTTAAACCTACTTGCATATAAATAAATTAAGTTTTCAATGTTTCTCACTGATTTTACCATAAGTTAAAGATACATTATTAAAGTGCATTATTATCAATAGTTAATTATATGTAAAATAATTTACTTCATATTTATTTTAGTGTAATTAATATTAATGATTGAACAAATACAAGTTATGCAGAAAAACTAGTGTGACCTTGTGATTTTAAAACGTTCAGATTGTCATGTGTACCTTTAAGAGAATTTATAATACAGATAAACTTTACTGGAGTATCAAATTACCCAGCTGCAAACAATAAATTAAACCCCAGTGACTGGTGGCTGTATACTGTAATTGCTTCAATTATCACTTATCAGGGAAAATGCCATACATATAATTAATGTAATACTGTTCTGTACTGCTATGAAAGACGCATTTTTTTACTCGATTGTTATTAATTCTTAAACTTCCATAAATAGTAGCAATAACTGTTGGCTGGACAAGAACAATGAGTTTATGGCTGGACAAGAACAATGTCAAGTGTTTATATGAGATTTTGAACACTGTACATTGCTGTGCAGTGCTAAGAAAACAATGTGAAATTTGAAGAATATACATTTATTAAAGTGACCCTGACCTTGACAAAGGGTCAGTTGGAGAGCTGGAAGTCACTGAAATAAGAAGAACAATGACCAGTGAGGTTATATATGAAATTTGAACACTCTACTCCAAAGAACAACAAAGTTATAATAATTTAACGCACTTTAACACATTTTTTATGAGACGGTAAGATGCATTTAAGAGGAAACTGACCTTGACACAGGGTCAGTTGGAGACTGATAGTTACTGGAATAAGAAGAACAATAACCAGTGAAGTTATATATGAAATTTGAACACTCTACTCCAAAGGAGAAATAAGTTATAAGAACTTTAACCGAAATGTTAACCGAAATGTTAACATAATTTAACAAAAATGTTAACAAAAATGTTAACCAAGATTTTAACGCCGACATATTGTATTATAACTTTCTTGTCCTTGGGAGTAGAAAGGTTCAAATTTCACATATAACCTCCTGGTCATTGCGTCTTAATGCCAATAACTTCCAGCCTTGCAACTGACCGTGGGTCGGAGTCAAGGTGAGTAAAATACATGTACCGTCAATATTTGTTAAAATGTTAAAATATGGTCAAAGTGCCATAACTCCGTCATAAATCAGCAAACTGGAACAAAAGCATGACATGCACAACTAGACATCTTACTGATGCTTCCTGCCAAGTTTCATCGAAATCCAACAAGGTGTTTAGGAGGAGTAGCGCTGACAAGAAATTAAAAAAAATATCAAGGAGCTGCAACTCCATCAATGAACCGGAAAAAATGCAATAGGCACAGCAATGCTTCCTGCTAATATGGCGTTAACACCAAAATAAATTTAAAACGAGGTCAATGACCTTGAAGCTCTACTGATTGATTTTGATTTCAGGAAGTAGTCGCTACAAACTGGTTTTTTGAAAATCTATTTTTAGCCGTGGTGGCCATCTTGAATTTCCGGCCGACCTGAAATTTTGCTAGGATCAATTAGACATCAAGAGCAACATTCCTGTGAAGTTTTATGAAAATCCGTCAAGTAGTTTCAGAGGAGTAGTCGCTACAAGTTTTCATTATATAACTCTATGTAAACAAACATGGCCACTGGCAGCCATGTTTAACATCGAATCAAAATAATGTTCGACTTGAATAACCATCATGTCATGCTGATCATTTTAGAAAAAGTCCCATATCAATATCACTTATAGTTTTCAAGAAGTAGTCGCTACAAACTTGTATTTTGAAAAACTATTTTTAGCCATGGCGGCCATCTTGAATTTCCGGCCGACCTAAAATTTTGCTAGGATCAATTAGACATCAAGAGCAACATTTCTGTGAAGTTTCATGAAAATCCGTCAAGTAGTTTCAGAGGAGTAGTCGCTACAAGTTTTCATTATATAACTCTATGTAAACAAAGATGGCCACTGGCAGCCATGTTAAATGTCGAATCAAAATAATGTTCGACTCGGATAACCATCATGTCATGCTGATCATTTAAGAAAAAGTCCCATATCAATATCACTTATAGTTTTCAAGAAATAGTCGCTACAAACTTATTTTTTAAAAAATTATTTTTAACTGTGGCAGCCATCTTGAATTTCTGGCCGATCTGAAATTTTGCTAGGATCAATTAGACATTAAGAGCAACATTCCTGTAAAGTTTCATGAAAATCCGTCAAGTAGTTTCAGAGGAGTAGTCGCTACAAGTTTTCATTATATAACTCTATGTAAACAAAGATGGTCGCTGGCAGCCATGTTTAACGTCAAATCAAAACGATTTTCGACAAGGACCAACATCATGTCATGCTGATCATTTTAGAAAAAGTCCCATATCAATATCACTTATAGTTTTCAAGAAGTAGTCGCTACAAACTTGAATTTAAAAAATCTATTTTTAGCTTTGGCGGCCATCTTGGATTTCACATCAACATGAATTTTTGCTAGGATCAACTAGACTTCATGGGCAACATTTCTGTAAAGTTTTATGAATATCCATCCAGTAGTTTCAGAGGAGTAGTCGCTACAAATAAAAGTTAACGGACGGACAGACGGACGGACAGACGGACAGACGACGGACGCCGCACCACGGCATAAGCTCTGCTGATCTCTGATCAGTCGAGCTAAAAATTACTAATAATAAAAAAAAGTGCAAAACATCTGGTAAAGTTTGGTAAAGATCAGATGAAAAATGAAAGCCCTATTGTATTAAAGAGGCTGAATATAGCATTTTTAACTAAATCAAGGGCCATACTTCCGCTGTTATTGGTCCGATCTGGCCGGTTTTCGAACTTGTGTGAGCTTTCATTGATATTAACTAACTAATGAGCTAACAAGAGGTCAATGACCTTCAAGCTCTACTGATTGATTTTGATTTCAGGAAGTAGTCGCTACAAACTAGTTTTTTGAAAATGTATTTTTAGCCGTGGCGGCCATCTTAAATTTCCGGCCGACCTGAAATTTTGCTAGGATCAATTAGACATCAAGAGCAACATTCCTGTGAAGTTTCATGAAAATCCGTCAAGTAGTTTCAACATCATGTCATGCTGATCATTTAAGAAAAAGTCCCATATCAATATCACTTATAGTTTTCAAAAAGTAGTCGCTACAAACTTGTATTATGAAAATTTATTTTTAGCCATGGCGGCCATCTTGAATTTCCGGCCGACCTGAAATATTGCTAGGATCAATTAGACATCAAGAGCAACATTCCTGTGAAGTTTCATGAAAATCCGTCAAGTAGTTTCAGAGGAGTAATCGCTACAAGTTTTCATTATATAACTCTATGTAAACAAAGATGGCCACTGGCAGCCATGTTAAACGTCGAATCAAAATAATGTTCGACTCGGATAACCATCATGTCATGCTGATCATTTTAGAAAAAGTCCCATATCAATATCTCTTATAGTTTTCAAGTAGTCGTCGCTACAAACTTGTTTTTTAAAAACCTATTTTTAGATTTGGCGGCCATCTTGGATTTCACATCAACATGAATTTCTGTAAAGTTTCATGAAAATCCATTCAGTAGTTTCAGAGGAGTAGTCGCTACAAAAAAAAGTTTACGGACAGACGGACGACGGACGCCGCACCACGCTACAAGTTTTCATTATATAACTCTATGTAAACAAAGATGGCCGCTGGCAGCCATGTTTAATGTAGAATCAAAACGATTTTCGACGAGGACCAACATCATGTCATGCTGATTATTTTAGAAAAAGTCCCATATCAGTATCACTTAGACTTTTCAAGAAGAAGTCGCTACAAACTTGTTTTTCAAAAACCTATTTTTAGATTTGGCGGCCATCTTGGATTTCACATCAACATGATTTTTTGCTAGGATCAACTAGACTTCATGGGCAACATTTCTGTAAAGTTTCATGAAAATCCATTCAGTAGTTTCAGAGCAGTAGTCGCTACAAAAAAAAGTTTACGGACGGACAGACAGACGGACGACGGACGCCGCACCACGGCATAAGCTCTGCTGATCTCTGATCAGTCGAGCTAAAAATTACTAATAATAAAAAAAAGTGCAAAACATCTGGTAAAGTTTGGTAAAGATCAGATGAAAAATGAAAGCCCTATTGTATTAAAGAGGCTGAATATAGCATTTTTAACTAAATCAAGGGCCATACTTCCGCTGTTATTGGTCCGATCTGGCCGGTTTTCGAACTTGTGTGAGCTTTCATTGATATTAACAATCTGGTAAAGTTCGGATGAAAAATGAAGGCCTTTGGCCAGCAGAGCTAAAAATCATCAGCTCAAAGAAAAATAAGTCGAGGTCATACATGAAATCCAGGAATCAAAAAAAAAGATGCACTAACGAAGACACAACTACACCAAAATAGAATATGTTTTCTTCCAAAGATTAAGCTATAAATTAGGTTTAAAACATCTAGTGCATAGTTCTAGTTCATGAGAAAGTGATGTAAATGTAACAATTAAAGTTATCTGCTCTTTGCTTTGATGGTGAAGGTCACATCCACATTTGCTTTGTCACGTTGCACTGTACCACGCAAGATACAACTATAAGCAAAGTTTGAATACAGTCTGTGAAAAAGTGACCTAAATGCAACAGTTGAAGGTAAAAATTATAAGGTTATTGCCCTTGCTTGGAGGGTCAAGGTCACTTCCACATTTGCTTTGTCACGTTGCGATGAACCACCCATGATACAACTATAAGCAAAGTTTGAAAGGTCTAGTGCATACAGTTTGTGAGAAAATGACCTAAACGCAAAACTTGAACCTACAAATTAGTAAGTTATCTGCCCTTTGCTTGGAAGGTCCAGGTCACTTCCACATTTGCTTTGTCACGTTGCGATGTACCACCCATGATACAACTATAAACAAAGTTTAAAAGGTCTAGTGTATACAGTTTGTGAGAAAATGACCCCCGACGCCGCCGCCGCCGTCGGAAAAGCAACACCTTTGTCTCTTTTTCTTCGAAAAGGCGAGACAAAAACTACATAAGGAATGTTAATGAAACTAAACAGAAATATTCAGCATGACGAGTAGGCTATCGAGTGCACAAATAAGGCCCTTGCCCCAAAAGGTCAATATCACTCTTGGAGGTCAAAGGAGGCGAACTTGTGTCTTAAGCCATAACTTTAAAAGTACTCTAGAGAGTGCCATGGAAGTTCACAAGTGTTAATCATAATGAGAATGTTTGACACATACAAGAAACATGTCCTTTCCTCAAAGGTCAAGGTACATACTTTGAGGTCAAATGAGTAAATAACTTCAGCAATAACTTCTAAATTACTGAAATGATTTTGATAAAACTCATCATACATGTTTAGCATGATGCGAAGATGTCATCCGAAAGAATCGGGTCTATACCTCAAAGGTCAGGGTCAGACTTGGAGGTCAAAGGTCTAAACCATAACTTATAAAAGTACTGAAGTGAATTTGATGAAATACCCTGGTAAAAGAGCCAGGTTAGCCAGTAGAGCGTTAACATGCCCTCTTGTTTCTACATTTGTTTTCTGTCTTAAGTCTAAATTGACCAATAAAAGAAACTACATGTATCTTTTTTTTCTGGAAAAAGTACTAGACTTAGAAAACAAATATAGAAACATGAGGGCCTGTGCACGCTCTACATTTGATCAACACCCTTCAGTACTTTTAAATTAGCTATGGTTGAGACCTTTGACCTCCAAGTCTGACCCTGACCTTTGAGGTATAGCTCAGACAAGCTCAAAAACCAGCCAGATCAGTAACACTCGAGTTATGGCCTTTGATTTAATCAAAAATGCTATAGTATATAGGGCCTTCGGTTTTCAACTGATCTTGTTCAAACTTGGCCAGATTGTTGACATCTATGAAAACCATCTAGTTTATATTAACGCCAGAGTTATGGCCCTAGCGTTACTGATCCAATCTGGCTGGTTTTCAAACTTATCAAAGCTTTCATTGATATAAAGACATGACAAAGTTTTGTAAAGATTAAATAATAAATGAAGTTGCTTGATGAGCCCTTGAACAGAAATTCAGTTAGACCTACAGAAAGTATACGGACAGACAAAGCTCTGTGTAAGCCCTCTCAAATCAGATAAATATCACCGTCCTGTTGTTATTTTTTTGTTTTACATCAAGGACAATGAAAATGCAGATACCATTTATGCAGTTAACTTTTATTTGTCCCGCTACGTTACGGTGGGCAAGGATTAGGACCGTCCCATTGCCCCGTTCACAAATTAACACAACAGTTTTTAAGCAAATACAGACAATGGCCTATAAAGTACACCATTTTTAATATTAATAATTCTTAACTAAACAGAGGATGTTTGTTGGTTTGGATTGAATATGGGATTATTTTCATACAGAAATGAGAAAACATATTTTCATGGGTGTTAAAATGCGTGAACATATTTTAGTTTTCCTATTCAAGCCAAACCAACAAATATACTGAGGGATTTTTTTTTAAAGTTTTTGTTGACCCTGGAAATAATACATGTTTGGTTGTAAAATCAAGAAACTACTGCCATACACACAATATTTTATTAAACACACATCAATAACAGTCGAACATCTTAATGATGTAACGAATAAGTGAACGTAGGGGTTAAGCCCGTCAAGTCCCAAAATGTCAGTATATCTTGTAAACAGAATTATTTCATCTAAAAAACTAGCTAAACTTTTTTCCCTCAGTATATTCCGTTATATAACTCACAACCTGGAAACTGAATGGCAGAATGAAAACAAAAGTATTTTATGCCGATATGAATTAAATGTATGCATTACATTTCTTTAAGGCAAAACGGCGCACCAACTCATGAAAGGTCACATGGCGCCAAATAGGAATGAACATACCAGGCTCATCCTCTATTTACATCGAGATAAACCATAGAGAATGAGCCCGGAAACCTTATAACCGGCAGAGTTGCTACAAATTCTGTAGTAGACACCCCATTTACGATAGAGCCACGTTCCTACATGCAGGGTCATGCTGAAGACCTTTCATAAATATTCTCATAGAAATTTCATATTCAAAAATTATTTTAAAAGTGCCGTGTTCTGATTACAAAGACACCGTCCACACGCTAATCGGCATTTTTCTCTCTCTCACAATGGCTCGTTTGTGAAAAAATAAATGCCAACCTGTGATGCGATTCTTTATATTCTATCCAAGCAATTAAATAATCTTAACATAATGTTGTATCATACATTGAAATGCAAGTGATTGTCAAACTTTACACGACTTTCCATTTCTAGGTCGATATAAAACTACTCGACACTTTAGTTCCATTCCAAACAGCTGTTAACAGAAAGTTCACATGCAAGTACAGATAGACATTGTCAAAACGTTAGTCTCTCAGCCTACATACAATGTTAATTTCAGAGTGTTTTTTTCACACTTTTTATTTTCCACAAATTTTATTATCTTTGAACATTTTGCGAGTACTGTGTCGGTTAATCGAATACTGCCAGCGAGAAGTCCAATATAATCTCCAACTCCTTAGTCCTCGGTCATTTAGTTCATTTTCATTTATGCTCCTCTACCTTCCATCATTACTCGTGGAACTTCTCCGAAGTCTGTCAATTTTCAGTTGTCTTAAAACAATATAAGGGTTACCTGGCTGGCCAGGCACTACAGTAACTTACCACAGGAAATAATGTACCACTTGTTCCTGCTGGTCTGGCCGTCAATCCTTGCACTTCCTTCATTTGAAGTGTGCCCCCACCCGGGTTGTGCATGTGGGCAGATTCGTAGCTAATGTGTGTTGATAGAGCAGGAAGATGACGCTGAAAGATCAGCACGGGAAGACGAGGGGTAGAAGAGTAGCAGACGGAGCTGAAATACTATAGAACAGCTGTACATGTTTGACGGAGCTAGATGATAAAAAAGCAAGGAAGATGGCAGCTGAATTTAAAGTGCCAGAAGATTACATATCTCAAGTATTAGAGCTGGCATATGACAAGGCCTGAAATACGGCAGAGCAGGCAGATGACAGCAGAAAGATGATGTTGACTTAATACAACAAACCTGGTGGATGGCTAAAACATGAGCTGGTAGATAACAGCAGGAAGAGAATGGGAGTTGAAACATGAGCAGTGGTGAAAGACACTAGCGCTTGAAGGTTGATAGCAGAGGTGAAAGACTCTTATGCTGGAAGATGAGAATCCAACTGAATTGGGGTTTTACGGCGCACCAAAACAAGAAGGTAGACAACAGCAGGAATATGACGGGAGCTAAAACAAGAGCTGGTAGATAACAGCAGGAAGATGATGGGAGATGAAACATGAGCAGTGGTGAAAGACCCTAACGCTGGAAGGTTGATAGCAGAGGTGAAAGACTCTTATGCTGAAAGTGAATTTGGGTTTTACGGCGCACCAGCACAAGAAGGTACCGTAATATGGTGCCAAATAGGAATAAACATGCCAGGCTCCTCCTCCATTTACATCGAGAAAAAATATGGAGAAGTGGGCCAAGAACCTTTTAACCTGCAGATTCTCCATTTACAATGGAGCCTGGTTCCCACTGGAAGATGACAAAGCCTTAAAGGGAGTACACCAGGCTTTGAGGCCTAATTTGTTTAAAAACATAAACAAGTATGTAATAACCAATTTAAAACTTGAAACAGTTCATAGATATAGATGTAATATTAGAAGTTTCCTATAATATAGCACAATAATTAAAATTATATTTTACCAAAAGTCTTCGAGGCCATAGAGAAATCCCCAAGTTATAAATAGCTATCACGCAGAGCAAATCGGCAGTATCTACAAATGACTCTCGCTTTGCATTACATTGCGATTTATTTTACCATCAAGTTTAAAACCGATTTCCCTCGTGTCATCAGTGCCTTCTTCGGGTTGTTTATTTTATATGTTCAGTATAATTTCTTTTCCTGTTTTATGGCTGATTTTGTTAATTTTCATCAATTAAACACATAATGCAATAATTCTAAAAATAAGACCAATCCTAATGTACTTCCTTTAGTGGAAAATGACAGCTGGTAGAAGCTTTTTTTTTTGCAGATAACAAATATGGTTGATGAAAGAAAAAAATAATCTACCTAACAAATAAAATGGCTGACAAATAATTTTCGAGATACGACAAAAGGACACATATCCAACATGCCTGATATGATAGCATTTAGTGTCTTTTCAGTGTTCGATTTAATGAATACGATTTTTGATTGTACAACATTTAAATAGAAAACACGTGTACAGTAAAACAATTCATTCAGTTTTAAAAAACATTCTTAATAAATCTAAGTTTGCATATGAAAGCTCTGGATATGAAAGCTCTGGATATTTCTGAATACACAGATTTAGCAGGCATATGTACATATAATTTCTATTTTTATGGTTCAGCACAAACAGTTGTTCTTCATTCATTTTTCATGAAACTTTGCAGAGACCCAACCAGTAATCTTGTTGTATTACTCCAGAATCAGTGTGAATGGGTGTCACTTTTTTTGTGAAACCTTTCAGAGAACCCAACTGTCCAGTAATCTTGAATGATTACTCCAGGATCAGTGTGACTGGCTGTCTTTTTTGTGAAACTTTTCAGAGAACCCAACCAGTAATCTTGTTGTATTACTCCAGGATCAGTGTGAATGGTTGTCACTTTTTTGGTGAAACTTTTCAGAGAACCCAACCAGTAATCTTGTTGTATTACTCCAGGATCAGAGTGAATGGTTGTCACTTTTTTGGTGAAACTTTTCAGAGAACCCAACCAGTAATCTTGTTTTATGATTACTCCAGGATCAGTGTGAATGGTTGTCAATTTTTTTGTGAAACTTTTCAGAGAACTCAACCAGTAATCTTGTTGTATTACTCCAGGATCAGTGTGAATGGTTGTCACTTTTTTGTGAAACTTTTCAGAGAACCCAACCAGTAATCTTGTTGTATTACTCCAGGATCAGTGTAAATGGTTGTCACTTTTTCGTGAAACGTTTTAGAGAACCCGACCATTAATCGTGTTGTATGATTACTCCAGCATCAGAGTGAATGGTTGCCACTTTTTTGTGAAACTTTTCAGAGAACCCAACCAGTAATCTTGATGTATGATTACTCCATGATCAGTGTGAATGGTTGTCACTTTTTATGAAACTTTTCAGAGAACCCAACCAGTAGAGTACGGTAATCTTGTTGAATGATTACTCTGAGGTCAGCCAAAAGGTCTTACATTTTTTTCGTGAAACTTTGCAAGAATCATCATGCATAAAAGTGTGTTTATATCCCACATGTTTATCGTACATAAAGCTAAGTCCCAGGCGTACACTTACACATTCTAGTGATCCTACATAGTCAATTTCAAGGTGCATATGTAAACATATGTAGTCAAGATCAAGGTGAACATGTACACAACCTGCATATAGTCAAGTCCAAGGTGCATATGTAAACATTTGATCAAGATCAAGGTGAACATGTATACATATTGCATATTGTCTAGTCCAAGGCGCATATGTAAACATATGTAGTGAAGTCCAATGTGTATTATGTACACATATGTAGTCAAGTCCAAGGTATATATGTACACATATGTAGTAAAGTCCAAGGCGTACATGTACACATATGTAGTCAAGTCCAACACGTAACACATCCTACACATAGTCAATTCCAAAACAATCCAAAGAAATCTAAAGAATTAGATTTCTTTGTATTAGTTAAGTATGTATGACAACAAAAGAAGAAACTAAGAGCTTTTCTTAGACATCTTCACAATCTTGTAGACGACGACGACGACGACGACGACTTATCTTCTGACACCATGACGAACGAGTGACGAGTAATGACGACTGACGAGTAATGCCCCTTGTTACCGATGACAAAGTGTGTGCAGACGACCAACGGACAATCATAGTCAAGTTTCATGTTTCTACTGTGTATCTTGCTTGTGTCATTGGTGTGAAACATCATGGACGAACTGACAAACGGACAAGCAAACGCTTCAATCTGTCAATAGACAAAATGTAGACAATGGTTAGTTATATAAATTATTCATTTCATGAACAATTCATGTGTCAACCGACTTCAGAAGTCTGCAGCATTATCTGGTTCAAAGATTTTTAAGATTTTTCCGCCATTTTAATCATTATTTTCATTGTCTTCACTACAATGAAAACAAACCCTTATTTATCCAGTGGTAGTATCTAAAATGAGAAACTAAAGGAACACATGGCAATTTTAATGTATTTATCATGTACTACAATTAAGTTTCTTGATTTAGTTATTCATCGTCGTCTTTGCTTTAATGCTGCGTGCAATTGATGAGGTAATGAATATTCAAATACACCTTTTTGGGACGTTTATTTACATTAATAAAAACGTTAATATACTTAACAATTAGAAATATGATAAAACTATTTTTTAACTATTTAAAATTTTTCGAATATTAAATTGGTGCCATGTGTCCCTTTAAAACATGAGAATGTCATCTTCATCAATCATCCAGCATCAAGACCCAATTTGCCTGCAATACACACCGCAATGGTTAGCATGGAGTAACTTCACACTTTTCTAGTAAGGTTTTAAAAACAAACACAATGTTCAGTGCATCCATCAAATGCTTTTGATATAGCACATCCTGAATGCCATGTTTATCCGGGTTTTTTACACCTGCTCTCATAGCATCATATATTACAACTATTCCAACATGCATCGGTATACATTTATCCTGCAAGCAAACATTTACATATGACCAACTGTAAGAAGTTTTATGAAGGTCATCAACGCATCATGCGGTCCCACAAACCACATGTAACCTACTGTACTACATAAGAAGTTTTATGAAGGTCATCAACGCATCATGCGGTCCCACAAACCACATGTACTAGATAAGAAGTTTTATGAAGGTCATCAACGCATCATGCGGTCCCACAAACCACATGTAACCTACTGTACTACATAAGAAGTTTTATGAAGGTCATCAACGCATCATGCGGTCCCACAAACCACATGTACTAGATAAGAAGTTTCATGAAGGTCATCAACGCATCATGCGGTCCCACAAACCACATGTACTAGATAAGAAGTTTTATGAAGGTCATCAACGCATCATGCGGTCCCACAAACCACATGTAACCTACTTTTCCAGATAAGAAGTTTTATGAAGGTCATCAACGCATCATGCGGTCCCACAAACCACATGTACTAGATAAGAAGTTTTATGAAGGTCATCAACGCATCATGCGGTCCCACAAACCACATGTACTAGATAAGAAGTTTTATGAAGGTCATCAACGCATCATGCGGTCCCACAAACCACATGTAACCTACTTTTCCAGATAAGAAGTTTTATGAAGGTCATCAACGCATCATGCGGTCCCACAAACCACATGTACTAGATAAGAAGTTTTATGAAGGTCATCAACGCATCATGCGGTCCCACAAACCACATGTACTAGATAAGAAGTTTTATGAAGGTCATCAACGCATCTTGCGGTCCCACAAACCGCATGTAACCTACTTTTCCAGATAAGAAGTTTTATGAAGGTGATCAACGCATAATGCGGTCCCACAAACCACATGTAACCTACTTTTCCAGATAAGAAGTTTTATGAAGGTCATCAACGCATAATGCGGTCCCACAAACCACATGTAACCTACTTTTCCAGATAAGAAGTTTTATGAAGGTGATCAACGCATAATGCGGTCCCACAAACCACATGTAACCTACTTTTCCAGATAAGAAGTTTTATGAAGGTCATCAACGCATCTTGCGGTCCCACAAACCGCATGTAACCTACTTTTCCAGATAAGAAGTTTTATGAAGGTGATCAACGCATAATGCGGTCCCACAAACCGCATGTAACCTACTTTTCCAGATAAGAAGTTTTATGAAGGTGATCAACGCATCATGCGGTCCCACAAACCACATGTAACCTACTGTATTAGATATGAAGTTTTATGAAGGTGATCAACGCATAATGCGGTCCCACAAACCACATGTAACCTACTGTATTAGATATGAAGTTTTATGAAGGTGATCAACGCATAATGCGGTCCCACAAACCACATGTAACCTACTGTATTAGATATGAAGTTTTATGAAGGTGATCAACGCATAATGCGGTCCCACAAACCACATGTAACCTACTGTATTAGATATGAAGTTTTATGAAGGTCATCAACGCATCATGCGGTTCCACAAACCACACGTAACCTACTGTATTAGATATGAAGTTTCATGAAGATAGGCAAGTATGATTAAGTTTCAACACATTTTAGGTTTGAATTGAATTGGGTTTTAAGGCGCACCAACACATGAAAGGTTATATGGCACCTAGGCATGATGTCATCTGGTTGTATCTAAAAATGAACAGCTCGTTATAAACTAACAATTATCTGCAGCTGCCTGAGCTAAGCCTATATAACATCTGGTAATTAAGATTTCACCCTACACTTCCGTCAACTATAAACTGTTGTTTTATGAACATATTCAGTCAAAGCATGTCCTTACCCTTAAGAACATTTGTTTTTAACTGTTGTAAAATCTGTAAAACTTCAAGCCATTTATATGCTTTGACTGTACCTAAGTGCATTTTAAAAGACCCAACCCATCGCTGTTTCACCACTGTTTAACAATTGTTACTAATGCCAACAGATGAAATGCTGAAAACCAAGGCAGCCAATTTAAGATTTGAGATTGCGTAATTAGTTTGCCAGCTTCAGTTTGGCTCACCGCAATGGCCAGCAAGTCCTGAATGTCAAGATTGCTAGCAAGTCCTGTACACCGAGATTATTTGATACACAGATTGCCAGACATTTTGATACACTGAGACAGCTAGCCAGTGTGGAACATAAACTGCCAGCTAGTAATGTACATGGAGTTTGCCAGCTAGCTTGTTACACCGAGATTGCCAGCTAGTTTGGTACACTTAGTTTGCCAGCTAGTTTGGTAGACTGATACTGCCAGCAAGTATGGGACACCAAATTGCCAGCTAGTTTGTTAGAGATTTTCAGCTAGTTTGGTACACCGAGATTGCCAGCTAGTTTGGTACACTAAGATTGCCAGCTAGTTTGGTACACCGAGATTGCCAGCTAGTTTGGTACACTGAGATTGCCAGCTAGTTTGGTACACTGAGATTGCCAGCTAGTTTGGTACACTGAGATTGCCAGCTAGTTCGGTACACCGAGATTGCCAGCTCGCTTGATAAATCAAGATAGCCAGCTAGCCGGGTACACCAAGATTGCCAGCTAGTTTGATACACCAAGATTGCCAGCTAGTTTAATACACCCAGATTGCCAGCTAATTTGATACAATATTGCCAGCTAGTTTAATGCACCCCGATTGCCAGCTAGTTTGGTACACCGAAATTGCCAGCCAGTTTGGTACACCGAGATTGCCCGCTAGTTTGGTACACCAAGACTGCAGCTAGTTTTATACACCGAGATTGCCAGCTAGGTTAATACACCCAGATTGCCAGCTAGTTTGGTACACCAAAATGTTCAGCCAGTTCGGTACACCAAGATTGCCTGCTAGTTTTATTCACCGAGATTGCCAGCTAGTTTAATACACCCATATTGCCAGTTAGTTTGATATACCCAGATTGCCAACGACAGTTAAGCTCCCATATTCAAAATCGCAACCAATACTTGAAGATAAAAATACACAACACTACATTTTAACACAGAACTCTTGTTCCCTACTTCTCCCTTTCAGCGGTTTTTACCTTATATATGTGCTTCTGATAAAAGAACCCATTTCCAGCTGCAAAATATCCCCACCCCCCGCTACCCCACACCTTAAAAGCAGTTTAAATTTTGAAATAAAAAATGCAAATTTGTTGCCAGAAGTTTCCCTTTAAAGACTGCTGCACTGCGCATGTATACGTGTTAATATGTTTTGCAAGATATTCAGCAAACATTACTGCTTTTGTTTTGTTTGATGGCAACAAATTCTCAAGTATCAGAATTTTTTTTTTTCCAAATTGAACAGGTATCAGTACCATTTCCAAAAGGGTGAGAAAATCACTGGCTTTATATAGCTCCACATAATTATATTTATTAAGTGAGCAATAATCCCTTTTTCAAAAACGAATAAAACCTCAGATTATTAAAATACCGTCCTTGAAAAAAATAATTTATATATATATATAGCTGGTAACCTTCCAGAACTATTTACAAAAATCTTCCGTCTTACAGATAGGGTCTAGACTTTACAACTGAAAAAAGTTCAAACTTAACGAACTTAGACGATTCTATTACAACATACCTGTCATATCTTTAAGATAAATAAAAAATCTTGTTATTCGAAGCGCATCACTTTCTTCTTTAAAAACGAAAGGGAAAATTTTATCTCGCTTTTATGTAAAAAAAAGAAAAAAGATTTTGTTTTAAGCTGAAATCAATCCTTTTTCATACTAAAACTTGATGTCACCAAAGCGCATTTTGAAAGATGGATTTGTGATTGCAAAGAACAACTTGTACATGTAACCCTCAATTCTGCATTCATATAAACAAAAATGTGCCAACGGACAACAGACTGGCCATGTGTCATGAATGACCATGTGATCTGAATGGCCAAGTGACAAGATGTATAAGCTCATCTGGCCTATGGCCAGTAGAGTTAAAAGCCAGAAAACCAGTGAAACAGAATGATGGTCCTCAAACAGTGGTGTGACCTTGACTTTTATGATAAAGACCCGTTCCCCATAATTTTTCGGTAAAAAAACATCATTAAAATCTTTTCAGATGTTTAAAAGACAGACCAGACTAGAACTAGAAAATACCAACTTAATCGAAAGTATGACCTTGATGATAAGGACATGGGAGTTGTTTGAAATTTATAACTTTGTTCCTTATCACAAGTTTTAGAGCAAACACATATTTTCGCCCTTTCGACCGCACCGTCAGTGACCTGGGAGTCAATTTAATACCAGTTATAGACTGAAGACAGAAATAACTACTTTGGTCCTTTGACCCCAGTGGGACCTTGACCCTAAAGACATTTAGACACCTTTCTGGAAATTATAAAAATTCCCCACCCTGCAAATCCTCCCCGTTCAAAGTTACCGAGTGGACACAATATCAGGGCATATATTGAAATAAACAAAGGACGGACAAAGTGACGCCCTTAGTACCCCCGAAATTAAAAACTATAAAATTCAATTTTATATGCATAAAAGTCAATTTACTTATGTTTATGAAAAAGTTACTTAAGAAACTTAATTCAAACTAAGTTTTGCCAAAAACTAGGTATCACAATTTTAAAATTTGAATAATTCCATCACTGACGAACGTTAACTATTCTTGCGTATCAAAAATTTAATTTCCTTATTAAACCAGTGAATACCTACTGTACGCCCAATACTCACTAAATACTTTAGAACAAGATAGACATATAGGCTTATAAGCTCAAGTACCAGCCTCGGGTACAACGCTACGGCTTCCCAGATTTACGCACATTTCCGGTCCATCATAGTTATCCAACTGAAAATCAAGAAGAATTTTTAAACAAGATTTTCTCAACAATTGCCATATTTGGTCTTTCACTTCCAATTTATAACATAACCAAGATTGCTTACTTCTACATGTAGAACCATAAATATCTACGGATGCTTCAAGGCCCATAAACATATTTTTCACTTTTACAAAGTAAAGTATTGGCGTGTGTGCTTGATTGTGACCTACGAAAACTCACATTCCAAGTTTGATGTCTAACAAGCGATAACTGAGGAACTCTGTCCAGAATCCAAGTTTCAGGAATTATTAATGAAGAACTCTGTCCTCAATCCAAGTTTCAGGAATTATGATCCTATTACCCGCGGAGAGTAATGCCCAGTGCTACCAACTTTAAACAGCATGTGCACATAAAATCAATCTTAAGATTAAAAAAAGCCTCTTATTATTTTTATCACATCCTTTTAAGTAATACATGTAAGTATGTCGTAACAAGGAAAATTATCTTTTATCGTAAGAATACTCAACTTGGTTGAACATTGTACTGAAACTAAAGCTATGCACGAGTATAAGTTCCATTCCATTCAACATCAGGTTACTTGGCTCAGGCTACCTCTAAAGGACAATTATGCCCAGCCATAAGAGTAGGTTTCCAACCCTCAGTGGAAGCTGCCATGTACCCGCGGCAACAATTATTCTACATAATCCTCATCTCTTCTCACATTTTGTCTAAGTTCCCTCAGGATGATGAATGCTATGAGGCAGTAATAAAATACAACTAGTGTAGAATAGTGGTTATTTTGCAAGAAGTACATGACTGATCACTTCTTGTAGTTATTTTGCATGAAGTACATGATTGAACACTTCTGGTAGTTATTTTGCATGAAGTACATGATTGAACACTTCTGGTAGTTATTTTGCATGAAGTACATGATTGATCACTTATAGTGGTTACTTTGCATGAAGTACATGATTGATCATTTATAGTGGTTATTTTGCATGAACTACATGATTGATCACTTATAGTGGTTATTTTGCATGAAGTACATGATTGATCACTTATAGTGGTTATTTTGCATGAAGTACATGATTGATCACTTATAGTGGTTATTTTGCATGAAGTACATGTTTGATCACTTATAGTGGTTATTTTGCATGAAGTACATGTTTGACCTCTTATAGTGGGTTATTTTGCATGAAGTACATGATTGATCACTTATAGTGGTTATTCTGCATGAAGTACATGATTGATCACTTATAGCGGTTATTTTGCAGGAAGTACATGATTGATCACTTATGTGGTTATTTTGCATGAAGTACATGTTTGATCACTTATAGTGGTTATTTTGCAGGAAGTACATGATTGATCACTTATGTGGTTATTTTGCACTTATGTGGTTATTTTGCATGAAGTACATGATTAATCACTAATGTGATTATTTTGCATGAAGTACAGGATTGATCACTTATAGTGGTTATTTTGCATGAAGTACATGACTGATCACTTATGTGGTTATTTTGCATGAAGTACATGATTGATCCCGTATAGTGGGTTATTTTGCATGAAGTACATGTCTGATCACTTATAGTGGTTATTTTGAATGAAGTACATGATTGATCACTTATAGTGGTTATTTTGCATAAAGTACATGATGGATCACTTATAGTGGTTATTTTGCGTGAAGTACGTTTGATCACTTATAGTGGTTATTTTGCGTGAAGTACGTTTGATCACTTATAGTGGTTATTTTGCATGAAGTACATGTTTGATCACTTATAGTGGTTATTTTGCATGATGTACATGATTGATCATTTATAGTGGTTATTTTGCATGAAGTACATGTATCACTTATAGTGGTTATTTTGCATGAAGTACATGATTGATCACTTATAGTGGTTATTTTGCATGATGTACATGATTGATCATTTATAGTGGTTATTTTGCATGAAGTACATGTATCACTTATAGTGGTTATTTTGCATGAAGTACATGATTGATCACTTATAGTGGTTAGTTTGCATGAAGTACATGTTTGATCACTTATAGTGGGTAGTTTGCATGAAGTACATGTTTGATCACTTATAGTGGGTTATTTTGCATGAAGTACATGATTGATCACTTATAGTGGTTATTCTGCATGAAGTACATGATCGATCACTTATAGTGGTTATTTTGCATGAAGTACATGATTGAATTTGATCCCGTATAGTGTTTTTTTTTTGCATGATGTACAGAATTGACCATTTATAGTGGTTATTTTGCATGAAGTACATGTTTGATCACTTATAGTGGTTATTTTGCATGAAGTACATGATTGATCACTTATGTGGTTATTTTGCACTTATGTGGTTATTTTGCAGGAAGTACATGATTGATCACTTATGTGGTTATTTTGCACTTATGTGGTTATTTTGCATGAAGTACATGATTGATCACCTATAGTGTTTATTTTGCATGAAGTACATGATTGATCACTTCTAGTAGTTATTTTGCATGAAGTACATGATTGATCACTTCTGGTAGTTATTTTGCATGAAGTACATGATTGATCACTTCAAGTACTGTAGTTATTTTGCAAGAAGTACATGATTGATCACTTCTGGTAGTTTTTTTGCATGAAGTACATGATTGATCACTTCAAGTACTGTAGTTATTTTGCAAGAAGTACATGATTGATCACTTCTGGTAGTTATTTTGCAAGAAGTACATGATTGATCACTTCTGGTAGTTATTTTGCATGAAGTACATGATTGATCACTTCAAGTACTGTAGTTATTTTGCAAGAAGTACATGATTGATCACTTCTGGTAGTTATTTAGCATGAAGTACATGATTGATCACTTCAAGTACTGTAGTTATTTTGCAAGAAGTACATGATTGATCACTTCTGGTAGTTATTTTGCAAGAAGTACATGATTGATCACTTCTGGTAGTTATTTTGCATGAAGTACATGATTGATCACTTCTGGTAGTTATTTAGCATGAAGTACATGATTGATCACTTCTGGTAGTTATTTTGCATGAAGTACATGCTTGATCACTTATAGTGGTTACTTTGCATGAGGTACATGATTGATCACTTATGGTGGTTATTTTGCATGAAGTACATGATTGATCACATATGTGGTTATTTTGCATGAAGTACATGATTGATCACTTATACAGTTGGTGCCACGCGGATTACGACTAATCACACTCAACGCGGGGATTTTATCTCACCGCGTACACACTGATTTTGTCCCCGCGATCGGCGGATAGTCCACTCAACGCGGGGAATATAACTTTTGACCACCGCGACACAATCACCGCGATTCGCCGTGATCTGTATTGATTCGCATACCGCGTAACCCCATTGTGAAATCGCAGGCCATCGCCACGATTTACCTTCATTATCAAGTACAATTCTGCAGTCAATTTAATGCATTATTATTCGATAACTATTAAAAAATTGAAGCAGAAGACAACTTTAGTTTTGTTTTGGGAAAATTCAAATGCCCGGATAATGTATACTGTGTCACGATAGTTATATGGCAGTTCCTATTACCGACTTCGCGGAGACTGAAAATAAAATTCAATTAGTAATTTTTATACTGGAAATACAAAGGTTTGTGGGTAGCCAATTTATGTCTGTTGAAGAGAAATGCGACTTTTGGACAACAAAAACGAAAAACACGTGTTATTAAATGCATTAAAAGTTTGAAACATGTATTGCTTTCGAAATTTATTCATTGTATTTATCAATTTTATTACATTTTTTATTTATCCCTGCTCTAATTTCCCCCGCGTCTCCCTGCAAACCTATCACAGAGAATGGCGGTGATTGCTTTCTTTCGAGACTGGATTTTACAATCGCGGCGATTTTTACAGTCGCGGGGCATCCCCGCGATATTTCGTGTGACAATCCGCGATACGATCACAGCGATTTGTGACTTCGATTGAAAAACGGCCACGGGCATGCTGCGAAAAAGTCGTAATCCGCGTGCCACCAACTGTAGTGGTTATTTTGCATGACAATCACTGACCAATCCAATCAATGCATGACAGCTTGATACTGCAAAGAAACTTCACAGCTAAAAAAGCATCTTTTATACTAACATCGATAGAATTTTTTGAATATCAACATGTGGATATGTGTTGAGTTTATTAGTATTAATATATCATGCCCAACTTTTTTTTATTTAAATAAATTGAATCTAACACCAGCAGTACTTTCTTTACACAACTGGGAGTAGGAGTGTATACACTGAAGCATACCTTTAACATGTTTAATGAAAATCATAACTTTAAAATCACAATGGGATGGCACGTTGTTTAGATGATGTATTATTCCCAAATACTAGTCTTATATGCCCAAAAACTTTACAAATGCTCCAAAACTTGAATTCAAATCATTATCTGGAGAAAAAATTTGCATTTAGTATGTTAGAAATATTAGTATTTTAAAATATTACAATAAACAACGTGCAGACCCACTGTGCTTAAAATATAACCTTTCATGTTTCAAATATTTAAAGACGGTTACCTTTTAATTTTTTTTATTCAACAATGAACCCATTTGTAAATGTTGGATTTATAACAATTAAATTAACCATGATCACCACAAAGATCTTGGTAAATCTATACACATCAATACCATGACAACAGAGGCTTACAACATATTTAAGAAACAACGTACCAGTCCATATTGGTCTGGTTGCCAAGACCGGACCCAGCACTAAATGACAGTTGAGTGACAGGGGTACCACCGCGCAGCTGACCGGGAACCAGGTCTGTTGTCGGGTCAACGATACCCAAAATGTCGTCCACATCCATCATGATGTCAGACATTGTACTCTTTACGTCGTTAAATGGAATGTTGAGAGCCTCGTACAGGTCCTGAAGAACTGTGTCGTTTTCGTGACTTGCGCCAACTAGCTTTCTGGAGTTGTCAATTGTTTCGTGACAACCGATTCCGGTTGAAGATAAATCTCCATGCATAGCACCGGGTAAAGAATTTATTATTGGTTCTCTCATTTCATTACAACCCTTTGCTGGACTAATATTTTGCGAGTTCTTTTTTTCCTGACAGTATTTTCTGATAAGTTTCATACTTTTACCCCCAGTTCCTTGCTTACGTTCATTCTGATGAGTCATTTGCCTCGCAACTGTCCTCATTTCAACACCATCGACTCCTTTGTCATAGTTAACAAGATTACGTTCGTCAGATTCATCCGTCACTCCTGCTCTCGATTTCTTAATTTCAGTCCCTGAAGAGTTTTTATTAGGTGATTTCCTTTTTCGTGCAAAAATAGACGCACTATTGGTGCTAATGTTTGGGCTCGCGCCTTTCTGACTTGAGAATTCAGAACCTGCGCTATAACATTTCTCATAAGAACCACTACAGGTGGAGCTTGTTCGAGAACCAGATATATTCAGACCTGACAAGTTGGTACTTCTGTTCAAGTCAGGCGCGGTTTTCAGGTTCAATCCCTCGAATTTTGACTTTGTTTCAGACTTTGTCGTAGTTCGCTTGATAAGGTATTGCTTAATGGCACTTAAATATACCAAGTTCCCATTCAGGATGGGTGACACAGCTGGCGAACTTTGATTTGATGAGTTTGGTGAATTACCTACACTTCTTGCATCTTGGCTTATTGTTTTAAAGGCATCTTTTGAAAGTTTAGCTTTCGGCTTTCTTAAATTTAATAATTCAGGCAGTTTGAACTTAGAGCTTGAAGAATGTCTTGAACCTGGCGATTTTTGGAGATTGTTTATAGTTAATTCGCTGTTATTCATAGGTGATATGGTTTCTTTTTTGACTCGAGTACTTCCAATTTTATTAACATTGTTATTTTCAATAGAAGTAATTGGTGTCTTACGGTGGACTGAAGATGAAAAGACTTTATCAAATACAACCTTGGCTTTCAGAGGCTTACAGAACACTGTCGATGCTTTTATCTCTGTGACTGGTCCATGAATGCACGACACTGGCACTGCAGTATAATAAGGTTTGTCTTCCATTGAAGTAGTAGAGGAGTTATCAACCTTGGCAAATACATCCTTCTCCTCTATCTTTTTTCCAATAGCAAAAGGGGGGTAATTTCTCAGAGATGAACGATTACGAGTATTTGTTGAATCTGCACTTCCCTTTTCATTTATTAAAGACTGGTTGGTATTTGAACTTGTATAACACCGAGCCGAGCCTACAGAAGAAACTGAGTGACTAGTCTGCAGACTTTTGCCTGTAATGTTTGCTTCACTGTAATGCGGAACCGGCCTTATCAACGCACATGTGACAGGCGTAGACGTTACAAACTCGGGCAAATTAATACCTTCCGTAGATTCGCTGCTGAATGATGATAGAGACGAACACGGACTGTCTGTCAAGGATGTCGGAATTACGTTGGAACTTGTTAGAAATCTCAATGGGTCGACCATCTGGGGCCTGCTGGAAGATATGGTTGGAAATGGTTCTTGAACAGAGTTGGGGTTACCCAAATGCAAGAGTTTGGCTTTTGAACACATATGGTTTGAAAAGTTTTCTGTTTTTTCATTAATACTGAAATCAAATATATTGTCTGCTGCTGCATCCAACTTTGTCAGACTTTGGCAAGATCGCCTAACATCATCCACCGTATCTTCACTGCCTGCAGGTTTATCCTTGTTGAAATCTGCAAGGGAATTCTTCTTACTTTGCATTACTTCCGAAGTGTTTGTTTCCGTTTCTTTCATTTCAAGTGAACACAGTACTGGTTTTGGAGCTGGAACATCATGTAGTTGACGGCCGATTTTCGCCTTGGACTGCAGCCTCTCCCACATGACTATATGGATCTGTTTGGAGGAGAAGTTAGGTGGTTTTGACTGGTACTTACAGACCTGGGACTGCAGGTCATCACACTTCATCCAACTGTCATCTGAAATGAGATCGCAAGAAATTTATGAATTTAATATATGACGGCCGATTTTTTGTGGCAGAGGCAGACCACCAAATTTTGTGGGTAGAACCAGTACTGTATACCTCCCGCTGTTCGTAAGAATCGGCACTGGCTCATCTGACAACTAGAAACTTCCTGTTTCATATGTTTACACTTTTATCTAGACAGGCTTTCACTTAAATAATAAATACATACTTGATAACAGTGTATTGGTTGATACTCGGTTTTATATGCCATAATCAGAATCGTGTGTGAAGTGATAAACTCACAGATAAATGTATCGTGCAACCAGCTACAATGTTCATTCAGGACAGGATAGTAAAAACGCCGGGTCTAAAACATTCCCGCCACACCGCTGCTGGTTTGAATCCTGTTAGTAGCTCGACTTGTCTAGTTAACTAGAAAATGTGTCCATTCACAGATGCCATACTGTTTGTTTTGTTTGCATGATGTTTCACGTCATTTTCGACACCAGGGTTCTGGAAATATTTTGAAAATCCACTTGCCCAGGGCAAGTGGATTTTCAAAAGTCACTTGCCCTGCCCATAATGTCACTTGCCCCACATTTAAGAACACTTAATTGCCCTAAAAATTGGCGCTTAACGATTATTTGTGTTAAACGGGACGGACTGCCGCATAATTTGGACCATTATACTTAGTTGAAAAAGAAAGGGAGAATGTATTTAATTGTATTAGTTAATACATTGTATTTATTCATATTAAAAAATCAAACGGTTCTTCTTTGTGTCTATTACATATTTGTGTTACTTCAATCATAAAATGATGAATGTGAAAGTATACAAACTAATTTTATTCCCCCCTCCCACCCAACCAAGCACCACACACACACCAGCCCATTATTTTTGATGACCATCCAAAAAAATTGCTTGGCAGCTAGTGTGTGGAACTTTTAATGTCACAGTGTGTACAATTAACCAGTTGACAGAAAAAAAGAAAGAAGCTATTGTGTGACAATCAAAGAAACAATACTAAAATGTTAAAATATTCGCTTGGCCCCCAATATCTGTAACCATGGTAACGTTCCTACGCCTTTGTTCACACGTCCGACGGTCGTGCCAGGATAAACTGTGAAACGGTGTGGGTTAATTAGTTGTTTATTGAAAATAATGCCACAAATTAAGCTGCCTGGGGCGAGAATATTGATTGTACCGAAAGTTGTTTGATATTATTAACAATCGCTAGCGGCGAAAAACAGCGGCCAGTTTTATTCGGTTATCAAATTCTGATATGGCTAGTTTGCCACTTGATTTGGTCTAGAATGGAAACGTCCAGTCGGGCAAGTGGCGGGCAACCAGATTTGCAAAGGTCACTTGCCAGCACCCAAAATCCACTTGCCCGGGACGTCGGGCAACTGTATTTCCGGAACCCTGAACACATGTAAGGTTATATATGATGGTCGATTCTTTTGTGGTGGAGGCAGACCATCCACTTTTCCTAGGTAGAACCAGTACTGTACACCTCCCGCCATCCGTAAGAATCGACACTTCCTCACAAATCGAGCTCCCAGTTGGATTCGAACCCGCAGCAGTGAGAGGCGAAGGTTTACAATGCAACGTCGTTAACCATTCGGCCACTGAGACGCTGAGATGCCATACTGAATAGATGGACAGACGGCCATGATTAACATTATTTGCCGGTTCCACTTTTGTGGTGGGGTGGTAAACAAATATTCAAGATTCAAAGATGAGTTCTAATTTTTTATCTTTCTAAATGCAATTTCAATAATCAGAATTAAGCTTTTGTTATTTTATAACCTCATATATATCCAAATTATTATGTGATTACTATGCCAGTGATGGCCTTTGATTGGAAATAAAAAGATATTCTATTCTATTCTAACCCTTAACAAATCAAGAACTTGAGGATGATATTTACCATTGGGGTTTCTCATCCAGGCTATGAAGTGGTCAGGGGTGTTGGTGTATTGTACTGCACCAGTTACCGTGTAAAGGTTACCATGGAAACCAAACTGCAGCTCTGACCATGGCATGCTTGGCAAGCCCTCCGTGAAGTGCATCAGGACACACTCTGGAAGTCTGAAAAATATATAAGTTGTATTTTTACCAATTGGAATTGAATTGGATTTTATAGTCGCACCAACAGCTAAAGTCATATGGTGACTTTCCAGTTTTCGTTGGTGGAGGAAGACCCCAGGTGCCCCTCCGGGCAATTTTCGTGCACGGGCAGGCACCTGGGTAGAACCACCGACGTTCCGCAAGCCAGCTGGATAGCTTCCTCACATAAAGATTCCTAGGCCCCTGAGGGATGGAACCTACAGCGGTGAGGGGCAAGTGATTTCAAGTCAGAGACGTTAACCACTCGGCCACGGACGCCCCAGTATTTTTACTAAACATGGCATTGTATTTTAAACATTTCTATAAATACCGGTTTCCATTATAGCTTCACCCAAAGGGAACCAGAATGCAGAAACTATCGTTTGGGGCATTTGTTTCAGCCAGTTTTTTTTTACTTTTCAGATAAAATGTATCTAGTACCTAAACCAGTGGCATATCAGTGAAACAGACATTTTTAGTGGTAATTAAAAATACATTACTTTTCAAAATCGCTTGATAAATAAAAATGTCACATGCAAAGCTGTTTCCGATGGTGCATTTTCAATGCAAAATTTTGCCTCATTTTCTTTTTTTTAGAATGTTTTATCCAGAAATGGTTTTAAATTGTTGGATATTCGTTAATTAATACTGAAATCAAATATATAAATCAAAGACACCCGGAAAGTTTTATAGCAAAATATGAAGGCTAACTGATTTATTTATTTTTAATTTTCTGCTCTCCCACCAACAAGGAATTTACATGGAATAAGCCCCATCAAAAAACAATTTGCACTGTAAAACATTTATTTCTAAACCGATTTTCACAACTAAATTATGTTTTATTGACTACTAAAAATACCAGTTCTAATGATATATAATTAAATTACTCAAGCTACTGCAAAATTACCTTTGGCTGAAACAAGCGCCCCAAACAATAAATACATCTACTATGGTTTTGAGTTGAATAGGGATCTAGAATATATATTTCCAAAAATCATCTTCACCTCCACTGTTGTCATTTATTGTTCATCACCCTCCCCTATTCACAATATGACCTGAACTGTTAAAAGGTTAACACTATTCATTCATTGTATTATAAAGTAAACATGCATGAAATATGTGTTTATTCAGTGGTGTTTTTTTCCTGTACACTTCGGGAACACAGCCCGTACTGTAACAACTGGGAATTTTTGCTAGATTTTTCATAAAATTGGGGAAGATTACTGTAAAACATGTATTTAATAATTGTATCTTTAACACCGTTTTCAGTACACTGAGGTCAACAGGGGCATTTAAAAGCATTTCGTTTTTAGTGCTTGTCACATCTTTTTTTGTTAATTTGTTTTTCCTTTCAACTGGAGTTTTTGTCTCAAATTGGGAAAAAGATATATGTTTTGGCATTGGGCATATAGCCCAATAACGGCTATAAAAACAGCCAATACAAAACTAATTTGGAAACATTAACACTTCACACTGTTACACAGCCAAAATATATATTCAAAATGTCAATACTGCTTTCCCTACAACAATGTAAAAACATATTAATAGAAATGACATCCGAGTTTTTTCCTTATATAAGTGTTACCAAAAAACGATACCATTCCGAATGGCAAAAAACATATTTTTTTCCCAATTAGTGTGAAAAAATTCCCAATCCAATTTTTTTTTAAAAATATTTCGAGTGAAACTTTACTTATTTAATTAAAGAGAAGAAGTGGGGAACTATATTCTTTTAGGTGAGGGTAATAAACTATACTTAACGCCATTAAAATCACAAGTTTATTTTGTGTTAAATTCTAAATAAAATGTCTCCAAGATCGATTGCATTTGCATAATTCCGGTTTTACTTCTTTCAATACATGATTTGATCGGTCACCAGATTTATAAGGAATGTGGATAATTTGTAACATGTACATAACACTACAATCGATCTTGGAAATAAACATAAAAAAAAAAAACTTGCACTTTTAATGGCTTTAAGTATATTACAAGAGAATGTATACATGGTAATGTGTTTGCAATGTTATTAAGCATACAATATTGCTTTTACTTGATAGAGAAAAATTCTCAAATTAAGGCAAAATGCCACGAATTTTCCCAACTGAATAGGTCCCGGTACCATTCCCAAAAGCGTGAAAAAATCGCTGGACATACAGAACAAAAACAGACTTCTATCTCAGGCTGTCCATAAATATTGCTGGTTGGCTGTTTCCCTACCTACCCATGAAAAAATGCATTACCCAAAGCTTTTAATTGCAATTCTTTACCATACTTTGTTGTTTTCTTAAGTATATTTTTCTTAAATTTCTAAAGATTTCCTGGGGACAAAAATACCAACCCGCCCACTTTTGAAATCCTAGTCGGAAACAGGAAACTAATTGTTCTTAAGATGAACCCATGCGTACCTTTTATATATCATGTTTCGTCTACCCTTGGTATACCCGCAGCGATAACACTTCCTCTTGTGCTGTGGATCGCCAATATTGAAGTCCTTGACGACATTTGGAAATGACGGCATTGTTTTCTCATATTCGTTGTCTTCCTCACTGCCACACTTGTCACATGAGAACTTGAACCTGCAGCAATGAACAAGAGCAATGTTAATAAATTCTTAGAAACACAAAACTAATTCACTGAACAAAACTGCCAGTTTTACCCCATTTTTTTATTTATAAACTGGTTTAAAATTTTAACGAATTGGTTTGGTGATAATCCTTTTCAAAATCAAATAATTTTTTAAAAAATATAATTTGCTGCAGATCAAAATTTTAGATTTTCGTACATTGGAAGAAGTAAAATTTGGGAACAAAACCTATTTAATGTTCTATTTTAATCTTATAAAACAGTCAAGAGATCTAACCTATGACAGTTATTTAAACGGGATGTCAATGACCTTGAAGCACTACTGATAGATTTTGATAGCTAGATCAGCATTCTAGTTTCATAAAAATCTGTCAAGTAGTTTCGGAGGAGTAGTCGCTACAAGTTGAAGTTTTTACTATATAACACTAGGTAAACAAAGACGGCCGCTAGCTGCCATGTTTAACGTCGAATCAAAACAATGTTCGACTAGATCAACATCATGTCATGCTGATCATTTCAGAAAAAGTCCCATATCAATATCACTTATAGTTTTCAAGAAGTAGTCGCTACAAACTTATTTTTTAAAAATCTATTTTTAGCTGTGGTGGCCACCTTGAATTTCTGAAATTTTGCTAGGATCAATTAGACACCAAGAGCAACATTCCTGTAAGGTTTCATGAAAATCAGCCAAGTAGTTCCAGAGGAGTAGTTGCTACAAGTTTTTACTATATAACTATATGTAAACAAAGATGGCCACTGGCAGCCATGTTTAACGTCAAATCAAAACGACTTTTGACAGGACCAACATCATGTCATGCTGATCATTTTAGAAAAAGTCCCATATCAATATCAATATCACTTATAGTTTTCAAGAAGTAGTCGCTACAAACTTGTATCTTAAAAATCTATTTTTAGCTTTGGCGGCCATCTTGGATTTCACATCAACATGAATTTTTGCTAGGATCAACTAGACTTCATGGGCAACATTTCTGTAAAGTTTCATGAATATCCATCCAGTAGTTTGTTTTGCAGGGACCTACATTCTATTAAAACATTGTACATTGTATTTAGGGTTCTGGAAATACGGTTGCCTGATGCCCCGGGCAAGTGGATTTTGGGTGCGGGCAAGTGACCCGAGTGGTCACTTGCCCGAGTGGACGTTAATCTTTACTTACTTGTATTTCATTCTAAACAACTGCTCTACGGTGGCGTTTTCCTGCAACAGCAATGGAAAGGCAAACACGGGGCTGTCATTTTGTCCCCTCTCACACTTCAGTTTGGGCTTCAATCTGTTCCAGATGTCCTCACGAACATCATTCAGTATGATCTCCAATTCATCCATATTATCCAAATAAGCACCCTTTTGCTCTGGTTCAACTTGAAACATGTTCTCATTTCCGTAAATTCTCTGCCCAGCACCGGTTTTGACATCAACAGATTCGCAAGGTCCTACGAGAGTCAGCGTTCTTTTCCCACACATTCTCGCCTTCTGACTCCCAACCAATTCAGACGGACTAGATTCTTTGGAGACTGCATTGACACCATTCCCAGCAGAAGACGTTACTGGGCTCTCCTCATTCAGTTTACTAAGCAGAAGTGTCGCCACCTCGTGTGCCTTAAAGAGTTTGTAGATGGAACACCCTCTGTCAAAGCCGTCCCCAAACACGAGTCTTTTTAAAGTTTTGTTATGAACAAGTAGACAAAGTACCACGTCCAACCAGCAGAGCGCGTCTTTGTTTTTCCACTGAGGGAATTGTGAAGGGTAATCCGGCCAAAACTCTTCCCCATTAGAATTATTGAGCAAACTGTCTGTCCCACATAATGGATATTCATGATCCTCGTTTGGTAAAGTCTCATTTCCTACCTTTCTAACAGCTAGTTGGCATTTGCCCTTGTGATTGGATATTTGTCCAGCAGGCAGGCTAGATAATTTAACATCTTGACTGAAGTTTGTAACATTTAGTTTTGAGTTAACTTGACTAGAGGTATTGGTAGCACTTGTTTTACATACACTTTTACCATCATTTGATATAAGCTTCAAATCAAGCTTTTTAACAACACTCAGTTCATTATCACATTTAGGCTTTGCAGCATTCCTACCACTATTTAAATTTAAAGCAACAGTGTTTTTTTCAGTGGTTTTATCACCAGGAAAACCTTTACTTCGTTCTATTTCATTTAGTTTATTTTTAAGGCTGGATATCAAAGAATTTCTGCTATCTGCACTCTGACCTAGCTGGAAACCGGGAAAGAGGGGGCTTATGCTTTTGCTGCTAGACTGACTGTCTGGTTTTGTACATTTTCCTGGTTGAGTTGCATTACATAGAACATTCCGTGAATGGTTTTCAGATCGAGCTGAATTACAGAGAACATTACGAGACTGGTTGCCAGTCAAAGTTGCATTACATAGAACATTCTGAGACTGTGAACCAGTCCGATCAATAGCACCGTCGTGTTGACTTGCGTTAACTGAATCACATGAAGCAGTCCTATGATTTTTCAGTGACATATTTTGGAATCTGGAGCTGGATGTTTTGTTCACAGATCCATTCTTCACAGATCCATTCTGGAAGGTTTTGTTAATTGAATCACAAGCAGTCTGGAGGTTTTCACGCGACAAATTCTGGAGTCTGGAGCTTGGTGTATTGGCAACAGAACCATTCTGAAATGCTGTATTAATGGAATCACATGAACCAGTCCGGAAATGTTCAAGCGAAACATTTTGAGTTCTAGAGCTATGTTTTTTTCTCAACGCACCATTCTGTAGGCATGTTGGGGTAATTGCTCCTAAACTACTGCGTCTAAAGCTGGAAAAGCCTTTTCGTCGTTCAGAAGTTGTGAACTTCAACTGTTTCGTCAACTGTGGGCTTCCAGTTTGTGTACCTATAAAGTATAAACATGCAACAGTTTAGCTCTAAGTCATGAGATTGAGGACTGTAACGGGACATAAATACAAACTGTGACAATAGCCTAGATATAAATCACAAATTTTTCTGAAGGCTGTATAAACGTTATAAAATTAAAGAACAAGAATTCATAATATTGCATTATTTTACGACACAAAACAGCTTTGAAGTTCAACGGGCGCCCAGTAGCCCAGTGAGGGTGATTTTCTGCATGGGCGAGTTGAACTCGCAGGAAAAAGGGATTTACTCGGACTTTATCCTTAATCTCTATTTGAAAAATGAAAATATTCGACCATTATTAAATTAAATATATCCATATTGGTGTTTTGAAATCCGACAGCACCAAAAGAAGATACATAGCTTTACATGAAAACTAAAGGTTTTAATATAATTATTACTACAAATTACCTTTATTAAGGGCTTCAACGATAAACACCGAGTTTATCACCTACCAGAATGTGAAGGTGTTTTATTTTATTGACCAAATTATTCTTAAGACATCATGTTATGAATATCATTTTTTAATCTTTATTACAATAATTTACATATCCTAGTTCTGTTTATTTACAAAACTCATTAATAAAAAATACAATTCATAAATTAATAGATAACTTGGACTATCCTTATTTATTCCGTCTGGCTCTTCATGTTTTTCTTAAGGAAAGAAGGAACATGGCATTTAATTTTGCTCAATTCACAACATTGAATACCGAGTTTGACTTTTGCAAGTGGACACTAACTTCATGTTGGGGAATGAAATATTTCTTCGATTTTTTTTTTAAAATAATAATTGTATTAACAAGATATATCAAGCTGTAAGTAATGCCCCCAAGTGGTTTTGACCTTTAAGTGTGACCTTGACCTTGGAGCCACAGACCTGGAATTTGCGCGTGACACGTCCTCTTGATGTGGTGAGCATTTGTGCCAAGTTAATTGAAAATCCGTCCATGAATGTCAGTTATTAACCGGACATGAAAGCATTTCTTTTTGACCTTTGACCTCTAAGTATGACCTTGACCTTAAAGCCAAGGACCTGGATTTTTTGAGCGACATATCGTCTTGTTGTGGTGAGCACTTGTGCCAAGTTATTAGAAAATCCGTCCAGGAATTTCAGAGTTATTGACCGGACATGATTGTACGGACAGACAGACTTTTCTACTACATGCCGCCTTCTGGGGCATAAAAAGATCTTTGTCAGTTCTAAAGTGTTTACAAAGTTTCCTTCCGAAAATTGGTATAATCAAGCAGGGAGTAAGTATACGTACACAGTGCCCCAGATAAGCAGCGTATCTGCGTATTTCACTCAATTAAAATTGCCAAATACCCAATTAATTTCCCTGACATGCGTACCAGATGCGCAAGCAATTTCCTTTTCATTCAAACATTTTAATTTGCGAGTGTATCGACAATCAAAGTGTTCAAATGATTGATGGATTGACGTTTTCGTGCGTATTCCATTATTTACAAAATGCAGATTTTACTTCCGGTGTTTAGCTTGACTGGTACGTTACATTATTATTGATAAAGTGGAGCAGTAAAAGAGAATGCTATATACAGTTGAATATGTATGCTATACCAGTCAATACTATTGTGTAGTCGTCTGGGCGCTTTCTTGTTTACTTTTATGATTAAAATGTTGAAACGGGGACGTAAACGGACAAGCGAGTTACCGTTAAGAAACACTTCTGAAATTAACACATGTGATTAGTGTTTCTGATTTGATTTAAACATATTTTATTGCCATATAATATGCAAAACGGGTTGGGCCACAAGTTCTAACAACATTAGTTACGGCCCTTCCCAATTTAGTGTTTCTATGGAAATTAATCATTGACAAACCACTGCCATGAAAAACAAGTCAATAAAGCTCACATACAGACGGGTAAGTTTCCTGGTTTGTTTTAATTTGATCCCCAAATCACCCTATTATTTTTGAAAATCTGAATTCACTCAATTTTAATTTCATGAGTGAAATACCCAATAGGTCCAAAAGTTATCTGGGGCACTGCGTACACATATTAAGTATACTTACTCTGAATAAAGTGACATGCGACAATCTGGGCTACTGATTCCGAAGCTGGGCCCCTAACATTTGCCAGCAAGGGGCCCAGTTGGCTCCTAGTTCAAAAATGTTAAGCTTCATCCCTGCAGGTAGGTAGGGAAACAGCAAACCAACATTTTTTATGATAAGCCTAGGCTAGGGAGACAGCTCTGAGCTAATAAAAAAAGAATTACCACTCGTAAAACTTGATATTTTAGTACTATATAAAGGAAAAGAAAAAAAATTACATAGGTGTGTTTCCTATTGCTTGCTCTAAAAAAAATAGGGTAGGTCGGTTGGCATTAATTTTTCTTCTTTTTTTTGGAGCAAGATATTGTGAGATTCTACATGTATTTATCTCATAAACCCCATACAAGTTGATGACACAACTGAAAGTTTCTCTATGATGTCAATTTACCTCGATATATTGTGATAAATCATTGTTCAGAACATTTTTTTTCCATAAAAAGTTTTAGGGTCGGCCCCTTAAAAACAGGGTTGGTCGGGCCACCGGAAACACAGGTATTTTTTTTTTGCCTAACAAATAGTTTGTTGGTTTAAGTTGGTTTAGGTTTATGGTTCATAAACCTAAGATTCAGTGTAATCTTGGTAATCAATTGAAGTGTTGAGATACAAATAGTTGTTATTTTCCCGTTACACAAAAACATGCGCCCACATACCACCCACCAACCCACCCAAATTGTAACGAATGGTGGGCACACTACTCAATAAGGTTAAATTTGTTTGTTAGACTCCACTACCTGTGACAATACCCTGCATCTTCTCTCCGAACGCTGCCATCTGTGAGGCAACTCGCTTCTGTAAGAACAACTGTGCCTGTGGAATCTTGGCTGGCACATCATTTGGTATGTCGGAGGCAATGTCGGTGAAACGGCGTTTGAAAGTAACATTGTTGTTCTCAAGGCCAATTGGGTACGTACACTGAAATTATTAAAAATTGAACTGAATTAGATATATGGCATTTAACAGCATGGTCATCACATGCACTACCTATTTACATTAGGCCAAATAAAATTATATGTGTGATTCCTATAAGAGCGCCACCTAACGTGGCATTACACACTCGTTTCCTTAAGGTTATTATGTTTGTTTAGGTTAACATATTTATTTTACAATTATTGTGAAACAAGCTTATGGCCTCTACCAATCACTCTCATTGGGTTATTAAACGCATTTCCTAGTTGTGATGTCAATACGCCGCTGACCTTCTAACAAAAATGCTTCATGTTGGTGGGTATTACTGGTACACTTTAAAAGGGTTTGTGATCTTGACTGTTAACCTTCTGACCCCACAAAACAATAAGGTTCTTCCTTTCAACAAGGGCAGTGCACTTGTGAAATATGAGTGTGAACGTTACTTGAAGCTCTACTGATAGGTTGTTGATAGCTAGATCAGTATTCCTGTGAAGTTTCATGAAAATCTGCCATGTAGTTTCAGAGTAGTCGCTACAAGTTTTTACTACATAATTCTATGCAAACAAAGATGACCGTGGTGGCCATTTTCGTTAAGGATCAACATCATGTCATGCTGATCATTTTAGAAATAGTCACATATCAATATCACTTATAGTTTTCAAGAAGTGGTCGCTACAAACTTGTTTTTTAAAAATCTATTTTTAGCTTTTGCAGCCAACTTGGATTTCACATCAACATGAAATTGCTAGGATCAACTAGACATCATGGGCAACATTTCTGTAAAATTTCATAAAAATCCATCCAGTAGTTTCAGAGGAGTAGTCGCTACAAAAAAAGTTTATGGACGGACACCACACCACGGCATAAGCTCTGCTGATCTTTGGACAAGTTGGGAAGGGGCATATAGCGGGGGCATAATTTTTTTATTATATTTTATTTGCCATAAGTGGAATTACTGACATTGTACCGAACAGTCCCAGATCTACACTTTATATGCTCAACTTCAAGCAAGGAAGCTGATATATCATTTTTATGAAGTGGTACGAGCCTGTTGGGCATTGAACCATTGACCTCCCCAATGTGAGGTGGATGCTCTCCACTACAAGTAGACACCTTCGTGATATGACAAAAACAGTGGTTGGGAACTTAATCCAGTCGCAATTGGGAAGTTAAGCACAAAAATTATTAAAAATTTAAAGTGGCGCTTGACAAATTTTACGCGGTATGTGCCGATAGCGTGACAGTCTGCCGTCTTATAAGGGCTCTTGAAGAACCAAGGTAATTTTTTTATTTTTCAACCTATTTCTAAAAGTAAAGTACATGTATTTTTTTATTTACTTCTAAATGAATGTCTATTTCACCATAAATTACATCTTGATTAAATTGTGGCTGAAATAAAAAGTAAAAAACAAAACAAAACATTAGCAGTCACAAGTCCCAATCGACGACTCGTATACCTTTTATTTTTCATTTTTAGGAGCAAATCTTACTTATAAATGTCTTTTTAACATGCATTTTAGTTGCCAAATGTGACTTGTAACAGAAATGCACAACATACATATGAGAAGGTTTATGATTATGGGTGTAAATAAATAGACATGATATTTATACAGAAAGAATATTCTCACCTTGTTATTTTCACATAACTGTATTGCCTCATTCAAATTTATCTGGAAACTCTGAAGATAGCTTTTCACTCCATTTTCCCCACATATCGAGCACAACTGTCTGTCTTGCATCTTCAAAAGAGAAAGTCAATCTTAAAACATCTGTTTGGCAATATTATTAAAAAGTATTATGCCTTCACAGTTAACCTTATGAAATACGTGTAACCAACATAAAAACGTAATGAAAACGTAAAAATAATGACGTATGAACAACAATAGCAAGGCCGCCATGCTTGTTTCCAGAATTTCGACGAACTAAAAACGTTTGTTTCATGTTGACAACTGTTATTTTATGTAATTTAATGCTAATTGCTTATGTCTACTAATCCTGAATTGCAGCGTGTACAGTTCTGAATGTATATACAATATGTATTGTATTTATATAATACCTCTTTAGCAGATAGTTTGACGATAATATTTCTGCACATGCCTCGACCGCGCCATGTTTTTTTTCCTTCCGCCGCCGACAGGGCAATGAATAGTTTCTATGAATTTAGTGGGAGTGGAAAATAGACAATAACCTTATAATTTATTGTTCATTGCAATTTTGAAATTAAATATACCAATACAATGAAACTATTTTAAACAAGCTGAAATCTTATTCTGTGAATTAATGTTATAGTCTTGCTTCAAAGCTATGAAATTGTTCACTACTAACAAATGAACAACCCGCATGCGACTGAAAAGACTAACACAATTACAATTTAAACGAAAGTGATTCTAGCTACCCAAAATTGTCAATTATAACAACAATAAATGTGTGTGTGTGTGCGTGCGTGCGTGCGTGTGTGTTATTACATCTCCGGGTTGTCTCCATGTTAATGGCTAAATGAAACTGAATGGGGTGTCGTTAATGCAGAAAAGTAAATTAATGCATTCTACTTGTAATCCAAGATGTAGGCCCTAAGATTTTATATCTTGGATCAGTGCTTAAACCTACACCTTTTGTGTCTTAATAAATGTCAGGGACTGTAGACAGACGTATAGTAAAATAAAGTCCTGTTAATGTAGAAGATTAAATAATGCATAGTGGGCACATTTTTAAATAGATAGAGACCGTAGATTTTGTTTCATGAACATGTTAATGTTTATTGAAGGATCCTGTGTTCATTTAAATCGAAATCAATACGCAAAAATAGATATTTACAATTCACACATTGCAATATCTGTGAAAAGCGAGAATGAGATTTTATTTGATGACGTAGAAAACTTGAACAGGTAAATTAATCCACAGGTAAATGTATATATCAATTATCTGGCAATAGTTGTGAAGCTGGCTATACAATTCAGATTTACCTCATTTCAACGTGCAGTCACGCATTGGTAAAAGTAGTATCTACGTCATGCAAATAATACTTATTTTTACATACAACTTAGTAGCGGTTTTAAATATATGTTTCTGTCCGGGACTATCAAGAAATGTTCACATGATGTTTAAGTGTTAAATTTTTAATTGATAATACTATAAAAAGGATGACCATTCATCTTTAACTAAAGAAAAATCGTACTTAACCAATCTGCTTTCCTTTTTGGAAGCTGTCTACACAGTAACTAAATACATGTTTTCTGTACATACATTTGATATATAAAAAAAGTAGATACAACATGTAGCATTCAAGGACGACAGTCAACCACAAACAAGCACAGAAACAAACACAATGCAATCTCATCTGTGTAGAATAGTATGTGCTATTTCGTGAAAAAAGAAAGATGTTTGACGCCTGCGTTACGTCAGTGTTTTATCTCTGGAACTCGGTAGCACTAATTCGTAGGCTCCAGTTCAATCTACCGAGGATGATATTGTTTCCACACATATAACTCGGTGCAATACTTTCAAGGCTGAGTTAGACGAAAAGCAAAACAAACTGCCAAATATGTTCTGGATTCCTAAACAACATAAAAGTATGTATAAAGCCCGCTTTATTTCTAATTCTAGTGCCTGCACCACCACAAACATTTCCAAGCTCTTAACTTATTGTCTTACTGCCGTTAAAGATCACGTTAAACAATATTGTGCTAAAACTTATGACAACTCTGGGATTAATTTATTTTGGTTTATTAACAATTCAGGAGACGTTCTTGATAACATTTGCAATAAAGGTCAAGTTTCTTCTATTAGTACTTACTACACCTTGCACAACAGGTTAGAGAAACTCCACCTTACAGCGAATCAAAAGTTCGTCTGTGTTGTACCGTCTTGACCTTTCTCGCCCCGTTGAAATGACAAGCGTTTACCTATAAGCGTTTATTTATCCTCGCTGTATTGCACTAAGCATTTTAGCGAGCAGACCTAGGTTTAAAGTCTCATCCGAAGGACTGGTAAGGTAGGAAATACTTTTGAAATATTTCGATAATTAACCCAAATTCGGTCCTGGCTGGGATTGAACGCGCGATCCCTGGGTTACTAAGCCGCAATGCTAACCATTACACCACGGCGCTACCTTTGACAAGCGTTTACATGGACATGATCAATTTAAAAAGCATCGAGACTCTGATCAAACGCATCGAGACTTTGATTGGCCCGAGATTGCCAGCGTGTAACTATTGGCCAGTGAAAACTGAACGTCACCAGATTGATCTGTCAAAATGCATGTCAAACATTTGTTCTGCCCTCATTGTTTCTGCTCGGCAGCGTGTTATTGTTTTAGATTTATATCTACTTCCTTTCGTGTTGCGTAGTGAAATGAAACAAGACTTTTTCGAAAGAATTGGGTAGCGAGAAAAACATTGACATTAAGGTGGGTTTGAGCGGTGTGCCTTGCTAGATATTGAACACCATAATTTAAATGGTATTCAATGGTATTAAATGGGATATGACTTTTTCTCAGTAAAAACATACCGTTATGTCACGATTTTCTGTAATTAGCTTTCTGGATGATGAAAATACACATATTTAGATCTTATGCGTGAGCGGTAGCTATCATATTTCTCTACCGCTTATGAACAGTCTCAATCAAACCGAGACTGCAATATTTCGTATGTGTCGTGCTCGGCCGTTTCCAAAGGTCCATTGTCGTACTCTTTTTATAGCACAGTGGCGTTGCTTGTGCAGTGTGGCGGCAGTAAAACGTCTCCCCGCGCTTGCAATCAGTACTGTTATTCATTCGATCTTTGGAGATCGCTGAGCCAGATACTTATATTTAGTGATCGGTGGTACATTTCAATTATTTTGGTTTTTTACTTAATTTTCGATTCGGTGGTTCCACTACTTCGGCCGATAAAAGGCTCTGGGTATTGTTTAACCACTCAGAGGATATGTTGTCTGATTTTTAGCTCGACTGATCAGAGATCAGCAGAGCTTATGCCGTGGTGCGGCGTCCGTCGTCCGTCTGTCCGTCCGTCCGTCTGTCTGTCCGTAAACTTTTTTTTGTAGCGACTACTCCTCTGAAACTACTGAATGGATTTTCGTGAAATTTTACAGAAATGTTGCCCATGAAGTCTAGTTGATCCTACGTATATTCATCAAAGCACTTAAATAAATCCTTGTCAATCATCGCTTTACAAAGCAGACTAAGATACCAGTATAAATCTCTTAAATGTATCGCTACCAAAAACAATAAAATAAACTTATTTACAAAAATGTGGCAAAAATACATGAAAATAATAGTTTAAATCCTTAAAACGCAAAAAAAACAACAAACACTTGACTAAAAGACCAAGATGCTGACAGTTGAACATTTCTAAAATGGACTAAATGAATAAAAAATTGCCCATCTAAGAGAACATATTCTACTTCAGAAAACTTAGCAAGTCTTCTGTTCCCCATGCATACATGTATATTATTATATATTTTTTTATTTTAATTTGGTACATATTTATAATATATACAAAAAACATACCGAAACTCATTCTACAAATTGTTAACCTTGACATATATGTTTGTTTGTATATATCAGAAAATATGTATTAAGATGTCTGAATAAATGGGTTATCAGAAGATAACTGGGAAAAAAAATAAAAATAAATAAAAAAATAAATAAAATATGACTATTTGAAAAAAGAAAGAAAAAAGTCTAGTTGATCCTAGCAAAAATTCATGTTGATTTGAAATCCAAGATGGCCGCCAAATCCTAAAATAGGTTTTTAAAAAACAAGTTTGTAGCGACTACTTCTTGAAAACTATAAGTGATATTGATATGGGACTTTTTCTAAAATGATCAGCATGACATGATGTTGGTCCTTGTCGAAAATCATATTGATTCGATGTTAAACATGGCTGCCAGCGGCCATCTTTGTTTACATAGAGTTGTATAGTAAAAACTTGTAGCGACTACTCCTCTGAAACTACTTGGCGGATTTTCATGAAAACTATAAGTGATATTGATATGGGACTTTTTCTAAAATGATCAGCATGACATGATGTTGGTCCTTGCCAAAAATCGCTTTGACATGGCTGTCAGCGGCCATCTTTGTTTACATAAAGTTATATAATGAAAACTTGTAGCGACTATTCCTCTGAAACTACTTAACGGATTTTCATGAAACTTCACAGGAATGTTGCTCTTGATGTCTAATTGATCCTTTCAAAATTTCAGGTCGGCCGGGAATTCAAGATGGCCGCCACGGATAAAAATAAATTTTCAAAAAACAAGTTTGTAGCGACTACTTCCTGAAATCAAAATCAATCAGTAGAGCTTCAAGGTCATTGACCTCTTGTTAAGTTAGTCTAATGGCTGTTACTTGCGATACGCAGGCTTCACAACCGCTGCTCCCAACTAAATTCCTTTTTGTTTATTTCTCTCTTCGGGGCATACCGTTTTATTAGATCCTTGGACCATATGCCGCTGGATATAGGGGATGAAATAAAGATACAAATATTGGTATATCCACAGCCATATGCTTGCCATCTTCGGGATGGTTAAAATTCTGTACTGTTGATTTATATAAATATTGAGTTCTGCTCAACCCGGGGCTAAAGGGCGTGAGCGGTAGCTAGCATATTTCACTACTGCTCATGAACAGTCTCAGTCAAACCGAGAATGCAATATTTCGTATTTGTCGTGCTCGGCCGTTTCCAAAGGTCCATTATCGTACTCTTTTTTAGGAACTATGAGCTTTTAGGAACTATGAGCTTTTGCAACATTAATTTAGACAGACACTGTAGGTAGACGTGTAATATAAACGTGTCCTGATTAAAGTACCCCGGGGAAATGTACCACCACTTTCGGTCACGTGTTTTATTAATCCGAGCCTTCTCTGACCTCACCAGCCCTTTTTACGATTTTGGCATTTCATCTGGCTGTGTACATAAAAAGCCACACTAGCCACACAAAAAATGGCGAGGTCACGATGTACACAAACAATACTACATTTAATAAGTCGAGTCCTATGTACATTTTATACACGCGTGTAGGTAATTACAAGCATTTTCCCCCAGCCGTGTCAAAATTGATTGACAGAACCGTCGATCCAGGTCAGTGTGTGCGGAAATGTCTGTGATGTCGCTACCGACTTCGCTTGTCACAAAATGGGGAAACTCTAACCAGTTGTGTAAGGCGTAGTATGACTTCTCTACACTATATACAACCTTACCATATCACCTTAGTAAAGACAAGTTTGGGATGACAATAGGGTAAGGGTGAGGTTTGATGCAACCTAGAACCTGGTTTAAACTCCCAGCGGCCTTCTTTGCCACTGACCGTTCCAACTCTTGTGTTTGTGATTTCATATCTTGCTTTTTATTCATCTTTAAAGTTGTTCTTTGTTTCTGTGTGTGTTTGTGGTTGACTGTCGTCCTTGAATATCTACTTTTGGTATAAATTAAATCAATGATTTATTACGTCTCTGGTTTAATTTATAGTATGATTATCACTGATTAAACCAAGTATTTCTAATCTAATTATTACATAGTCCCCACTAAAACCAAAGACATATTAATACACAGATAGGAACCTTCCTATCTGAACCAATGAAGTAGCCAAAATAGCACGTGGCACCCCTTTATCTTCTCTCTCATGTATTCATTGATTTTGATGAGAGTTCATTCAAAAGATTTATAATGAATGTCAAAATATGATTTTAATAAATCTCTTTAATTTTCAACACAAGAAGTGATATAAACAGCATTTTTGGCTTTTCTCTTAAAAACCAGGGTTTGACATAGTAAATGTTTCTGTTTAACGTATTTTTTGTTTAAATGGTAGAGTTAGAAAACTGTTATCATCAGAAGGAGAATTACATTTTTGATGGGTTTTGGCATAAATGAAACTTTTATCAATAAAACTCTTCAAGATAAAATGTTTAAAGTTGGGTTGTGAAAAAGTTCGCACTGTCCCACGGGAAATCAGGTAGTTCACAGTGTCCAATCTGTTTGTTATTCTATATTTGTTTGTATACTGAAAGGAAAAAGAAACGCATAATGGGAATTTCCGGTATATACTGTATGTATGTACTACTGCTAATCGAATGGTACATGGCGACATTAGAAGGTTTAAACGGAAAGAAGGTTTAAACAGCACCGAACACACCAATGTTTACCCCTTTAAAGTTTCATTATCAATAGAATTAGCATTTGTCTCAAGCAGGTGAGCAAAATAAGGCTTTAAACTTTGCAATCTCTTAACATTAAAAACAATACTGAAATGGCTTGACTTTTTCAATCGAAACTTCAACATTAAAGAAAAACTTGTAACAAAGTATACTTTGATTAAAAGATCTACTACATGACAGATGTGTCCTTTCTGTAATTAGTTGTAGCCCCTTTTTGTATAAAACACGTTGAGATATATCTGGAATATTACGTGGAATTAGGTGTATATAATAGTATAGCATAGGGAAACTTTTTTGATTATGCGTTTCTTTTTCCTTTCAGTATATATTGCAACACCCCTTTCGAAGATTATGTGCAGGGCATAAGTGCGCGCCGTGTGGTTGCGAGTATTTAAAAGATCATATAAGAAAAACAGGAAGAACACAATAAAAGATGAATGTAAAATAAAGATGAAAGTGTTATCTTTGTTAAAAAGTTCGATAAGAACTTGCAGGGCATAAGTGCGCGCCGTGTGGTTGCGAGTATTTAAAAGATCATATAAGAAAAACAGTAAGAACACAATAAAAGATGAAGGTAAAATAAAGATAAAAGTGTTATCTTTGTTAAAAAGTTCGATAAGAACAAGGTGGCTTTAAACGATAAAAGACAGTGTTTACACGTTTAGGGCATCTGGTGACTGACAGTGCAAACTGCCAGTTTGAGCCAGTTTGAAAGAATTCAGACTGGACAGCATAGCAATGTAAGAGTCAGGTTATTCCACTGCCAAACTAACAGCGGGAAAAATGAGTACTTGTAATTGTCTACTCTTGCATGTATCTGTCGAAAGTATAATGGATGCCGCACTCTCCAGGGATAATCTCTTAGGTCTGTGCTAAAAGAAACTAGTTTTGTGCAAGTTGAAATATGCTAGTCTATTATTTTCTGTAACTAAAGTTTACAATGCATAAGTATTAATTGCATAAATAATTTATGGTAACTAACTATAAAATACAAACATGTTCGAATATTGGACCAATTATTTTTCATTATTTGAGAAATGGCATGTATAAAAACTAAACATGATTTTAAAGGAAATACAACACATTGCAGAATAACTTTGGAAAGAAAACTGGCCATTTCATTAACAAATATCTTCTCTGCGGTGAACATATATATATATATATATATATATATATACAGTCATGGATATACATGTGTATGTGTATGTGTATGTGTATGTGTATGTGTATGTGTATGTGTATGTGTATAGCTATGTGTATGTGTATGTAGCTATGTGCATGTATATGTGTATGTGTATGTGCATGTGTATGTGCATGTGCATGTGTATGTGTATGTGTATGTGTATGTGTATGTAGCTATGTGTATGTGTATGTGTATGTAGCTATGTGTATGTATATAGCTATGTGTATGTGTATGTAGCTATGTGCATGTGTATGTAGCTATGTGTATACAGTATAGGTAGATACATATGTATCTGCTTATCATTTACATGTTTTGCAATAAGCCTTGATTTAGTTATATGCAATGTGGGCAGTTCAATATATTTTGGCTCAATTATTATTATTATTGGCGTTTATGTTTACAGTAAGTAAAAAAACTATTTTATTCGTTATTAATAATTTAAACACAAATTTAAAGGCAACAAAACAATTGTAGAGCAATTGAAAGAAAACTCATCTTTTTATATTTAAATAGGGCCTAAATCTTATTTCCGGTAACTCCACTTTGATCACGTGATTTGGTATTGTTTACATGGACGACAGGTGGTTGTACATTGATTTACCTGTTCAGACGTATGCATTTACAACACGTCATTTCGGTTGCAGGAAATCAGATTCTCATTCAGGTAAAATGCATTTAACACTCAGTACAGTATCACTATCAGTTTAATGTGCATCACTGTTTCAAATCTACGTTTTGTTAAAATAATGGTTGCAGTTGTTGAGATGGGAGGGGTACTGACCCTAAAATATTGGGGTAGCCTGAGATTAACACCTAAGGACGTAATTAGTTCCTTCCGTGGCATAACGAACGACATGCGTAATGCAGCAATATCTGTGATTTCTTTAATTGATCAACCTGAGTAAAATAGCAAATTGTGAGTAACTAGCAACTCCTTGTCTTGTGTGTGGTACCACAATAGCAGCTGCTGCTGTATACGATGATTATAATTTGTAGAACTGACTTTGTATTTGCATTTAGCATGCATCTGTCTAGAAAAGTAAGTGCATAAAAAAACAGTTGTGACAGAAACTAAACCAAATCTTTCTAATCAAATAACTTACGTGTTATGCTAATGCATGTGTACTATAACTATCAAACCATGCATCAACTTGTATTAATTGCATAATTTAAATTTGGGCTTTAATTTTTTTTTGTGGAAATCAAGTCGAGTATTCCAATTTTTTATTTAAAATGTTCTAAAATGTTTTAAATCTTAAATTTAAAAATCTCAGGATTTTGTGTTAAAAAGTTTTGGCAGGCCTGTCATTCAAATAATATATTAAAAAATATCACAATAATTGATAATATTTTCTTAAACCATGCCTTGAAATAACATCATTATTGAATGCATAAACTTTATTTTAACGTTTGTGTGTGTATTATTAGTGACATGTATAGTGTATTATTACCCTTTTCTTATATTTTTCTTTCATTTATAATGTTTCTTGCTATTATCACAAGCGTGTTAGTTGCATGTTGTGAGGGTTCGGGAAATTCGTAGCCCATATAAAATTATATTTGTCTCCTTCCAGTTACAGAAATTTGTTTTGGAAATTAGTTAAATAGGTAAAATATTAGTATATTTATCCAGAAATGTTCCCGCATTTGGGTTTACATGTTAAAAAAAGGTAGGGGTTCGGATATTAGGGGTTCAGTGCGATATGGGAGTGGGTTTTATACCCTTTGAGAATGATAAAATGTGAATTATTTCGCCACTGCATTCATTTAGGCAATCAACTTTTTTTTTAACAATACATTGTTATAATATCAACATATAAAAACTAAAATCAAATCAACAATTAACAGTTATCTTAGTAATTATACAATTTTATCATTCCAGTAGACGGTGTGGGGTTTGAGTTCGGGAGGGTTCGGGAGTGGGTTTTATACCCATTCGAAAAGGAGATTCGGTATATGAAAAGGACTCATAAAAACAATATGCATAGACTTTATATAAAAACTAATAATTAATTTAAAAACAGATATAATTTCTTTGTAGTGAACAAATAAATTTAAGCAAACTTAAAAAAAAAGAAGAAGCTTTTAATACTAATAAATAATACTTATGTGTTTTGACCCTCTTAAATTATAAAATACCCTACAAAAAGGAGTTATCGTGTACGAAATGGGCTAATAAAATCAAGATATAAAGCTCTAAATTGTTTTATATTTTTAATTTAGAATTATTTTCATAAAATTAATTCTAACTTATTTTGACCCTCTTAAATGGGAAAATGTCCGTAACTTTTAACTTATAAAACACTAATTACGTTCAGAAACATTACACACTAAACATTATTGAATATTTACTAATTAAAAGTAAGATTGTTTGACGGAATTCAATCGCGGTACACAGAAAAAGACGGTCGCTGTAGACTAGTAACAAAGAAAATATACAAATGTCAAGGTCACACTGAAGGTCATTATATGGTTAAATACTCACTTTTTTCTTCACGAACACTTAACATTGGCAATAACTTCCGCATTTCTTGATATTTCTTCATCAAACTTGCAATATGTACTCATCATGACAACATCGACATGACCATACTAAAATATAAAGGTCAGGGTCACTATGAAGGTCGTTATATGGGTTAAAAAACACTCATTGTTTTCTTCACGAAAACTTAATGTTGGCTACAACTTTTTTATTTCTTGATATTTCTTCATCAAACGTTCAATATATACTCATCATGACAACATCAACATGACCATACTAAAATACCGGTATAAAGTTCAGGGTCACACTGAAGATCATTATATGGGTTAAATACTTTTTTTCTTCACGAAGCTTACTCAGGCCAGTTTGTCAAGGTAATTTATCTGGGTTCAAAAAACCATGTTAGGCCAAAAAAAAAAGAGTTTGTTTCCGCCAATGGCTTCAAAAAAAATAGGAAAGGTAGGTAGGCAAAACTTTTTTTAATTTTTTTTATTTTATTTTTAATGACCTTATTTTTGTGAATGAAATAACACTTTTAATATGATAAAACATACTGGGGAAGGTATTAATACCTAGGTAATACATGGTAATGTACACTAGAAACCCCAGGGGTCGTGGGTTCAAATCTCACTGGAGGAATGTTTTTTTATTTTTATTTTTTATCCATAAGAAACCTTGGTTTTCAACTTTTATTATTATTATTTTTTTTAAAATATTTTGACCCTCTCAATCTTGCCGTGTCTACACAGTTTACACAACAAAAACACCGTTGTCTACACGGTTTACCACGCATTTTTTCCAAGCTCAAATATCTCCATCCTTTCGATGGGTGCAAGATGCGGTTACTTGTATTCTAATGAATATACATGTATATCAAATATTTTAAGCTTTGTCAGCTTTGAACGCCCATTACGGGCATTGAATGTTTAGCATGGGCATAAGGCGGGTATGTTTTTAAGCATCAAGCATTTAGGTGCATGTCTGTTACATTGATTGATCGACATAATCAAAGGAAACAAAGAAAGAGGTTGAGTTTCAATGCACATACCTCTGGCATGCTTTGCTGGTCACCATCTTGTTCTGTCTACACGGTTTCCAAAAAAGTCTACACGGTTTCGAGTATTAGACAGTGATAATATAGAACTTTATATAATTGATTTTATTAGTCCTTTTCATACACAATAATTATCTCCTTTTATTTAAGAGGGTCAAAACATGAAAGTATTAAAAACATTTTTTTTTAAGGTTGATTAAATTTATTTGTTCACTACAAAGATATTCAATTAATCTGTTTCTAAGTTAATTTTTCAATCATTGTTCATATAACTCTATATTCATATTGTGTTTTTTTTATGAGTCCTTTTCGTATACCGAATCTTCTTTTCGCGAAAAGGACTCCTTGTTGCACTTTAGGCCTACCCCAATATTTTTAAAATAATTTGGCCAAAGTTAGCTGTGAGAATCATCTATAGCTCTTAGGTTTTTTTATTATGCACCTACCATAGAGCTATGATGCAGTCTAAAGGGAAAATAGGTAGGGTACTCAGAGCATGACTGTCCACACTTTACGGCAAGGTTCAAAAGACATCTCGCAGGATGCATCATCAATGCCAGAATAAAAAACCCCACCTCACCTTAAAGGTATGACACCAGTCCACTAATTGTTTCCTTAGTGACACCAATGTTAAAATGTCACATATAATTATTAATGATTTCCTGCAACTTCAACTCAAGCATAGATAATGCAGCAGTGTAATTTTCATATAGAAAACTAATTTTCCACTTGAAAGTAGCTATCCCACCAACAACATCCATATTTTGCAACATGTGCACACCGTTTTTAAACCTACTGACAACGAGTTATATAATATATAACATATTTTGAGAAATCAAACTCTAGTATAGATGCAGCTTTAACCAGTCAGATTTCCCTAAAGCTAGAGAGTCAAATTAAGAGTTACCAACTCATAATTCTTTTTACGCATATTCAATCTTGGGTATTTTATGTACCCTTGAATAAACCTATATGTTTAATTGGCATATATACATTTTTTTATGACTTTAATACCTGGATAGGGTTTGGATAAATAATTGTGTAGTGTAATTTTGATGTTATTTGCCTTAAAAAAATCAACAGAAATGGTGGCTAACAACACATGTATGGTAAGAAGGTGTTTTCATTGATAGTTGCTCACAAAGTGTATGCATAGATTCGAAATTTGGAAAATGTTCATCAATGATCCAGCAATACCTATTTATATGCTTCTTATATATACAACAACAAAATCGAATAGAATGGGGTGTTTTGCCCTACTTATTATGCCCATTTCCATCAAAAAACGAGGGATTACTTTTTATGTTGCCTGCTTAGCTTGGCAGACACTTACGGATCACTTTATCCGTCGTCGTCCATCACACTTTAACCTGCAACCTAACCTTGGCCATAACTTGAACAGTATTTGACATATGTTCATGAAACTTCGCACACATTTTCATCTTAACCTTAAAGGAATGCTGTTATACATGCCAATAACTCTGACATTCATTTTGACAGAGTTATTCCCCCCTTCATAAAACTTTAACATGCAACCTAACCAAGCTCGTAACTGGCCATAACTTAAGAAGTATTTGACATCATGTTCATGAAACTTCACACATATATTCATCTTACCACACAGAATATTGTTACCCATGAACTTTCATTTTGGCAGAGTTATGCCCCCTTTTCATAAAACTTTAACCTGCAACCTAACCTAGCTCATAACTTGGCAACAAAAATATTGACCTATGGTCATGCAACTTTTTACAGTTCTTCCTTGTCAATTATATGCCCCTTTTCATAAACTTAAAGACTTTAAACAAATAAAACTACTCCATATAATTCATAAAGGATTGCACCCTGTGTCTGCAAACTTTGTAGTTAGATTGTACTTGGTGAAATAAGCTCACGGCAGGCGACACAAGTGTTCCGTGGAACACCCATCAAATAAAAAATCTGGACCTTTATAATAGGGCTCAACATGTAAGCCGTGGGCTTCTATACTGAAAGGAAAAAGAAACACATAATCAAAAAATTGCATTTACTACACTATTATATACACCTAATTCCACGTAATATTCCAGATATATCTCAACGTGTTTTATACAGAAAGGGGCCACAAATAATTACAGAAAGGACAACTCTGTCATGTAGTAGACCTTTTAATCAAAGTATACTTTGTTACAATAAATAAATAATAAATAATAATAAAGAAATAAATAATAAATAATAATAAAAGTAAATATTGAAATTTCGCTTGAAAAAGTCAAGCCATTTCAGTAGTGTGTTTAATGTTAAGAGATTGCAAGCCTAAGTTTGCTCACCTATTTTAGCCAAATGCACATTCTGTCGATAATGAAACTTTAAAGGGGTAACCATTGGTGTGTTCGGTGCTGTTTCAACCTTCTTTCCGAAAGGACAAGCCTAATGTCGCCCTGTACCATTCGATTAGCAGTAGCATATTAAACATATACTACATAGCTGAAATACCCATAATGCGTTTCTTTTTCCTTTCAGTATAGTTATTTATGTACTGCATGCAGATACTGTTGTATGCTACTTCGGTCTCGTCAGTACGTCCAGCAATGGAACTGGCTTGTCAGTTTCCGCAATCCGGTATTTTCAACGGTTACGGAAATCAATGCAACAATTCTGATGCACACCAAGCTGAACGGAAAAGGCCCAACATTGATTTGGTCTCCTTTGCAAGTTTATTACACTAGTGTATTATGGTATTTATGTCCTGGCTTTTTACACGCCCACACCTCATGGTATGTGATCAACTTATTATTTTCAGGGTTTGATTCCCAGTCCGTTAACTCCAAAGAGCCTGGATATCGACTTTATAAAAATGGTACCAGTAGCTCTCTTACGACGTTATACCCAATACATACATGTGTACTGCGTATTTAATTTTTATATACTTATTTCCTTTAAAGATTTAATACATGCTAATACAAACAACTTATTACTTTCAGATATGAATGGCTAACATAGACTGATAGTAATGGACAACCTTGAACTTACTGGTACTCGGCCACCGTCGGTGGCTTCATCCCGACCATCGTCCCGTACCTCAAACCGACCTAGATCAGGATACCATCGTGTTGCTGACAACTCCAATGTAGATGAACTATTGTTTTCCTCACACCATTCTCGCAATGAGGACTTAACAACATTTAAATCACCTTGGTCGAATACGCCTCAGATGAAAAACGTAAATGACAAGGAAAAGAAAAAGCCGAAGTTGCGGCCGATGTTGTGGTCTCCGGAAGAGAGACATTCATCCGCTTTGGAATCAGATAGGAAAACTCATGTCTTAAAATCCAGTAACAGAGGTATTAATGGTTCTTTCGATTCCGACAGACTAAATAAATACAGGCCTAAAAAGTATACACCATCCTTTTGCGATGAAATGCTATTTGGCCCAAAGTTGGAGGAACCTTCCTTTGAGGCCCCCTGGGCGGAGAAAGTAAAAAAACCAAGGCCGTTTATGTTTTCTCCGGTAGATTATGCCAAGTTAACTCGTGAACACTCCACATGCAGTGCAAAGTATTCATCGTTGGGGACCATGGACGGTCGACCTCCATCTAGACAAGGGAGGCGACCGGTGACAGCTTCGACTAGACCTGTAACGGTGGAAACTGCTCATGATATACACAAAGCAACATGGAGGCCGTAAATACCGGGACAGTCGGGACTAGCGTTGATTTGTGCTCTGTTCGTATTGATTGTAAATCTGGTTCCTGATCTTGTAATTATTTAATAGTATAAACTAGTGTTGGGAATCCACTGAAAATTCATAATCGATCATCAGAATATTTAACTGACCGATGATCGATCATTAATCGATTAAAGATGGCTGCTATATGGCTGCTATAAAATACAAGTGTAAGCCTTTTTTCAGACTATAATGAAGAAAAGAATCACATTTCAAGTATGTTCTGGTGATAAAGGAACTCAATGAAACTGACCAACATATATTTTAAAAAATAAATTGTGATACCCACTATAAATATGTAATTACTAGCAGACTAAAAATTAACCCACTTTCACAAAGTTAAGTGGGAGCTGTATAAGAATCGTGTTGTCTGTAACGTTGCATCACGTTACACATTTTTGTTCCATCGTGTCGCGTCCCATAACACCATTTTTTACTAGCATTTCTCAAAAACTTTTGTCAGCATATATACATTAGTATATGTCCTGAACACTTGGATAGAGTTTTGATAAACGGTTTTTGTCTTGCCTTTTCGAAGAAAAAAGGACATAGGTGTTGCTTTTCCGGCGGCTATAGCGAAGGCTTCGGCATTCAAGTTTTGCGTTTAGGTAATTTTTCTCACAAACTGTATGCACTAGATCTTTCAAACTTTGCTTATAGTTTGTATCTTGGGTGGTACATCGCAACATGATGAAGCAAATGTGGAAGTGACCTTGACCCACCAAGCAAAGGGCAGATAACTTAATAATTTTTACTTTAAACATTTGTGTTGTAACTTTCTCACAAACTTTATGCATTAGACCTTTCAAACTTCGCTTACTTGTTGTTTCTTGGGTAGTACATCACAACGTGTCAAACAGCAAATGTGGATGTGACCTTCACCATCCAAGCAAAGGGCAGATAACTAATTGTTAAATTTACATCACTTTCTCATGAACTATAATTATGCACTAGATGCTTTAAACCTAGTTTAAAGCTTAATCTATGGAAGATAAAAAACCCAGTCTATTTTGACATATTTGTGTCTGGGTAGTGCATCTTTTTGATCTTGACCTACTTTTTGGAGCTGATAATTTTTTTTCTGGGTAGTGCATCTTTTTGACCCTGACCTACTTTTTGGAGCTGATGTTTTTTTTTTTATAGAATGGCATTTTGTTTTTAAACACATGCACTTAAATGTCATCTCAGCAAACTGTAAACTCAATTGGTTTTAGTTATTAAAATGTTTACAAACTTGCATTTAAGCAACATTTATCTTTTATTTTTAAGTCCCTTCCCCGTTAGGCGAGACATGTGAATCCGCGAATTTCTTGTATAGTGTAATTTTACTGTTATTTGACGGGTTAGTGCCTTTTAACATTCAATAAATATAAAACAAGAGCTATTAAAGATTTTATAATTAGCATGTTGACATTTGTTTATATTTTATTTTTTATTATTTTACAGTTGGGCAATGGTGTAAATAATATAATATTTAATGTACTAAATTAATTTTTTTAATTTCAGATATAGATATATACTTATCATATGATTTCGGTATTGGTGAAAGTTTACTATTATATATATAAATTTGCTATTTATGATCATGAATACATGATTATTGTATATATATCTATTTATGATCATGAATACATGATTATTGTATATATATCTATTTATGATCATGAAGAAATGATTATATCATGAATACATGATTATTGTATAATATATATATATATATATCATATATTCATGATATAATCATGTATTCATGATCATAAATAGATATATATACAATAATCATGTATTCATGATCATAAAAAGCAAATTACAGCTATAAAAAGTTGATATAAATATTATTATGACAAAAAACCAATAGTAAATGTAAACTCCCATGTAAACTCATTGTTACCACAGTGCTGGGACATCAGAAAATCAGATAGCTTGAGTTAGCTTTAAAAAATATTTTGTAACACAACTTTTAGGGTGGCTTAATTTAGATATATCCAACACTTTAAAACTAATTTTTAATAGAAATTAAACAAATTAAAAACAATTATAATTTATGATGGGGCATCAATGTCCTATCGAGAAACTACTTTAGCATGTAAATCTTACTTCTCAGCAACTCTGCAGTTCACGGTGAGAAGGTTCTAGGCCCATTTTCCATATTTTATCTGGATGTACAAGGATGATGAGCCCGGCATGTTCATGCCTGTTAGGCACCATATAACCTTTCATGTGTTGGTGCGCCTTAAAACCCAATTCAATTCAATACCATTTAAAAAAAAATAAAGTGTTTTTTATTTACTACGGAAAATGTCTGTTTCACTGATATATATAATACATTTTATGCGCTATTTAAATTATGTCTGAAAAGTCCAAAAATACAACAAGTGCCCCAAACAGTAGATACATGTATCTTACCTGTTTAACCATATTTATTTTAATCGATTGCGAAACAAGTTCTTTCAACTTTATAGATTAATCACTCTCGATGGCTTCCTGGGTAGAACCAGTACTAAGCAATGTGGATTAATTATCTTGCTCAAGGATAAATAACGTGGCCACGGCGAGGATCGAACCCAAGACCTCTCGATCTGGAGCCCGACGCTCTACCACTGGACCACGCACTCCACATATCTTACCATGAGGTGTTGCTGAATATTAAAATCACTGTGTTGGCTTGCAATTTGAACCACTTTGGATGATGTATGTTTTGTTTTAATGAATATAAATGTGATAAACCGACCTCAAGATTTCCGTGTGTTGTTACGGTAAATGCCAACTGCATTTATTTATATTTTTGATATTACTACATGTGTAATAACATTCAACGATATTCATGCCCTGTTCAACGATTTTTTTATTGATGATGGCAGGTACACATTACTGGTTGTACTGGCGTGGACTGCCTCTACCACAGAAAAATAGACCATCATATATGGCCATATATGTGCTAAAAATTATGTAAAACACCATTCAAACAAATATGTGATAACATACATAAAAATGTATAGATTAGATTTGTGAAGTGGGAATATTAGTATTTACTCACTATTTTAGTTTAAAATTCAAATAAATGCTCTCTTATAACAATGGAATCCTACTCAGATGGAAAAATATGCAACTTATTGAATAATCTGAATGTTATTCTCACTAATAAGGTTTATAAACTATAAAAAATAAAATAATATTTTTCATATGAAATGAGAGTGAGATTGTGTCAGACCTGCTGTAATTGATATCATCATTGATATGTTGCATGCAAATACATTTCATTCTGTGTACACATTTTCTCACCGGGGACTGTTGTTGTTGTTTTTATTGTTTAAATTTCTTGTTTTCAGTCACATGCATTTCACTACTCTGTTGTTGTTTCTGAAAATAAAACATTCTTATTTTGGGGTGTTATTTGTTAACATTCATCATTATTTCCACTGGTGGTTACTTTTTCCAAAACAAATCATCCTGTTAAATTGTCAATTCAGGAGTGATTGTGGAATGTTTATTTATCAATGAGCAACTGTATTTTGTTTATTGTTGATTGTTAAAGAGTATATTTATTTTTAAAAGCAACATTAATTGCCATTTAACAATGGCCATTTAATTGAACGGTTGTTTTAGAGAAGTCTAAATACTAAACAGTTTACTTTTAACTGTTGTTGAAAAAAGAGAACTTTCAAATCCAAGTTTTACATACATCGAAATGTTTGGACACTTTGAAACAAAGTTGGGAAATGATACACTGTATCTCCTGCACCGTTGTGTGTTTGAATCCTTTTTTGTTTTTAGAGTTGTTGCCATTTTCATTACAATGACATGATGATCTTTGTGCTGATTTGGCTGTGTCCATGAAAAGGTTTTTTTGTTTTAGTTTATAAACAGCTCAGTATAGTATTTGAGATATTGTTGAAAACATTGACGCTATTTTGTATAATTTAGGTCTTAAAAATTAAATTGATATTTTAATTAAAAAAACAAAACACAACAGTTCTGTACCATATTGCGCGTAATTGTCAATTCCAAATGTTTACCTCCATTTTGTGTATTGTGTTGTTTCACATCTGACATATTTGACTCACTGTGAATACAATTGAAATAAAAAGGTTTTAAAAAGATGTTTTGTCAAGATAACTAATTTGGTCTTATGGTTTGGTGATATTAGTCTGTCTGTCCATCTACATGTTTTGACGTTTTGGTTAACGTTTTTGGATAAAGCTTTTGTTTTTCCTCATTTCTCAAAATATAATTGTCTGAAAGCTTTGAAACAAGACACATGTTCATTATCTAACACAACATTATATGACAAGCACCATAACTCTTTGTCATTTATTGTCCACCCACAAAGGCGGAGAACTATTGAATTTGCATTCCAACCAATAACTTTAATATTTATGGGCATAATATCTCAGCAAAGTTTGATAACCAGCAATATCGCACCTATAATACCAGATTTATGGCCCTTGGATTGTTAAAAATCAACTTTTGTTTCCGCCTAATAACTTTAATATTTATAATCGGTTCTTTATGAGACTTTAGGACAACGTTTATGGTCACAATATATAGGCCAGATTTAATAACCAGCCAGATCGAACATATACTGCTGGAGTTATGGCCCTTGGATTTTTTTAATAGAAGATTTTTTTAGGTTTCTTCTCAATTACTTAAACATTTATAATCCAATCTTGATGACACTTTAGGACAGTATTTATGGGCATAATATCTCGGCAAATCGCACCTTTCTTGTCGGAGTTGTGTCCCTTGGATATTTGAAAGTTGACAAATTTTGCGATTTGCGCCCAAAAACTTCAACATTTATAATCCAATCTTGATGAAACTTTAGGGCAATGATTATGGCCATAATATCTAGGTCAAGTTCCATAACCAGCCAGTTCGCACGTATAATGCCGGAGTTATGGCCCTTAGATTTTTTTGACCAATAACTTTTGATATTTATAATTCGATCATGATGAAACTTTAGGACACTGTTTATGGGCATAATATCTCGTCCAGGTTTGATAATCAGCCAGATTGCACCTATCTTGCTGGAATACAATTAGCCAGATGGTGCTATAGGAACACTAGCAGTGTCATCTATGTTGGGGCACCTAGAATGAGAAACCCAAGAGTCAAGGTGGACAAAGAGCCAACTCACCATGCTCTATACGATTAGTGGACATAACCAGCACCCAAGTTCCTGACACCTGCATTATTTCGCACCAGGTCGAATCACTGTCTGAAATTTAAACAGTTATCTTCTTCCACCGACTGTCTCAAATTAAGTTTGTTCCCAAGAACAGTTTGTCTTTGGAGTAGTATTCCGGCCACTGTGACCAAACTTTCATTCTAAACCCAGCCCCAGTTGATTGTTTGCTAGGTTCTAGTGATTCTCGGTGCTGTGCTTGTTGGGTGAATTCCCAGGGGCCGCTACTGTAGCTAGACAGGACTGGTGATGAAGGCCTATTACTTAATTGGCGACTTAGAATATCTTCCTTCCGCCTTTCCTATCCCTTTTTAGTCGCCTATCAGTCCGTTAACTTTTGCCTCGTTAACACGATAGTGCCTTCAGTTTTCATCCAATCTCTTTCAAACTTTACCAGATTGTTGATATTAATGAAAGCTCGGAAAAGTTCGAAAACCAGCCAGTTTGCACCAATAACACCAGAGTTGTGACCCTTGCTTTAGTTAAAATCACTATATTTTGCCTTGTTAACAAAATAGGGCCTTCATTTTTCATCCAATCTTTTTCATACTTCACCAGATTGTTGATATCATGAAAGCTCGGAAGAGTAAAAGGGTCCTTGATTTTCTGAAATATGCTATAATTTGGTGTCGTTAACACGATAGGGCTTACATTTTTCATCCGATTGTTTTCAAACTTTGCCAGGTTGTTGATATCAATGAAAGCTTGGACAAGTTCGAAAACCAGCCAGATCGGACACGTAACACCAGAGTTATGGCCTTTGATATTATTTTTTTAAATATGCAATATGCTATATTGGAAACTTGTGTCAAACTCATGGTTTCCGCTCAATAACTTTTATTAGGAATGAGATATTGCGATAAAACTTGCGAGGTAGGTAGCTTATATGGAAAGAAAGGTTGGTAATGCATTTGAGCGGTCAAGGTCGCTATTACTAAAAAAAGAAACTGATTTCCACTCGGTAACTTTTGTAAGGAGTGAGGTATTGTGAATATGTTGAAATTGCTTAATGTGTTACATTTGATTAATATATGAATATATTAGCAGTTAAAATTGTGCATACAATTTGCTATTTTTCTTTGAATTTGGTAACGTAAAAAGTACGGAAGAGTCGTGTAAATTATAAACAAACTTTATTTCATTCAATGTTTGACTATGTATAAACAGTATAAAAAGGAAAATAAAGATATATATCCATGTTTTTATTTGATACTTAGATGTGGTATTTAAATAGAATGATGTAAACTTAATTGGTAACGTACGTAATGTTTAATACATGAGGTAACACATATTAACATTGAGATACTTTCATGTCTGTTCAAACTGTTGTTACCATCGATGATGTGTAGAGGAATGTTGTATTAACATCTGTATAAGCTAATTGGCTGAACTTTTTAGATTTCTGGTTACACATGGAAGATTATTATTAATTATTAAAAAAACACACAATGTAACGGACAATACAAGACCAAACATTGTTCACATCATGGATAGGTATGTCTGTTATAACTAAGATGTTTGAAATAATTTTCGATTATAAATTATTAAGTTCTTAATTTCTTAAACCAAACACCTTCATTCAAGCCAACACAGTGATTTTAATATTCAGCAACACCTCATGGTAAGATATGTGGAGTGCGTGGTCCAGTGGTAGAGCGTCGGGCTCCAGATCGAGAGGTCTTGGGTTCGATCCTCGCCGCGGCCACGTTATTTATCCTTGAGCAAGATAATTAATCCACATTGCTTAGTACTGGTTCTACCCAGGAAGCCATCGAGAGTGATTAATCTAAGTTGCAATAACTTGTTTCGCAATCGATGTAAAATAAATATGTTTAAACTAAACTAAACTAACAAGGTAACGTAAATTACGGTAACGTAGACTTAATAACGCAGGTATCAAAGGTATAAACATTACGTTAAACGAAATTTTGTAGTTCAAAAAGCATAACTAATGTTTAAAATGAGTTGTTACAATCAATTATGTTTAAAGGAATGCTGCAATTAAACTTTAATAGTTTAATAGTTCATTGATGAGTTGTTCTGTTATTTCTTTTAACATGCAGAAAATAGAAAATAATTTAAAAACACACAATGTAACGGACTTTACAAGAACCAAACATTATTAACATCATGAGAACCTATGTCTGTGATATCTGTAAGGTTTGGAATAAGTTTCAGATGTAAAATCATTAATGTTCTTAATGCCTTACGTTAAAAAACTTAATAAAAGAAGGTAACGTAAATTACAGTATCGTAGAGTTAGAAACGCAGGTATCCAAGGTATAAAAAGTAAGTGAAACGAAAGTTTATATTATAAAAGGCATGAATAATGAATACAATTTAAAAAACAAACACTTTCTTCTGCAGATCCCTTTGGAGGGGTAGGCAGAGGGGTAGAATCCCCCCAAATTCATGTTCATTTTGTCATTTTTTTTCATGTTCATTAAAGCTCTTCATCATGATCCCTGCATTGTTTCAGGTGCTGTCTCGCTCGCATCAAAAAAGCAGTGGCAGAAAAACAGTAAACGTGGCTGCAGCGTTAATGGAGTTTCTACGATAGAATTTGCAGCAACTCTGTAGTTCAGGGTGAGAAGGTTATAGGCCCATTTTCCATATTTTATCTCGATATACATGGAAGATGAGCCTGGCATGTTCATGCCTGTTAGGCGCCATATATCCTTTTCATGTGTTGGTGCGCCTTAAAACCCAATTCAATTCAATTCTAAACATTTTTAGTCTTCAAAATGCAGTAAAATTAATTATTATTTTATAGGTAACGTATTCTACACCATGTTACACAATAAAGCCCCAACGCTCAGATGGCACACATGTTCCAAAATGGGCTTTCAGAAAAATAGCCTACTATCTATTACTTATTCAATGTCATAGGTAATTGGAAACCAAATATCCATCAAACAGTTAACTGCATAAAATATCTATACTGAGCAAAATAAATTTAGCACATAAAATGCATGTTATTTCCATAGACGAGCTATAGTGTCTTGTATGTTCGAGGTCAATGATAAAAGTACGTAGATATGACCAATAATAATGCTACAGTTATTTGTAAACAAAGTCGGTGATAAAAATAAGGCAAATACGATGATAACACACTGTTATAGGTTATCGAAAATTGTTCTCATTTTATTTCAATGAAAAGGATGGTAATTTTAAAATTACAAAATTTGGAATGCTATTGAGAATAGCAATCGTTTGTGATCACATTTCAGCGGTTTTTAAATAATGACAGAATGGACAATTCTTGTCAATGTGAAAGATTAAATTTGTTCAAAGCAATGTGTTTGTTTCAATGAAAAAATGTGGTTTTTAATATATGGGAGGTAATTCTGATACTTCGCTTTGAAAATAATAAATTAAGACAATTTTTTTGAAAATCACATCCTCACCTAGTATTTCGAATATCTTCAAACAATTATATCAATGTTCACATGTTTAATCTATGTCCCTAAAAACTCATTCTAAACTTTTTTTGTTCAGTATACTATGGTTGACATCTATTGTAGTATGGTTGCTGAACTTTCCTGAAAACATTAAGGGGGATACATTTGGAAAAAACATGAGTTATGGTGCTTATAACATGGAATATGACTGTACATTCAACATTTTAACCAAAAATATAAGTGGAAAAGGGGGTAATTTGGTAAAATGCAAGACAAAGTTATAGTGCTTGTCCTATATGGGTGTGTAACAACTACGCATATGTATGCCAAGGTTAAAGGCTCTTTTTGTCAAATATTATTTGGAATATGACTGTACATTCAAAATTTTAACTGAAAAATCTAATTTTAAAGACATTTTCCATAGTTTTTTCTGCATAACAGATTTTCTTTAAACTTTTTGTACAGTAAGTCATAGACAGAAAAGGCAAAAATAATGGTAGGTCACCATGATTGTTAACATTTTAAAAAATAATTTGTAATGCCACCGTCATGTCAATCTGTCCAAAAAGTTGAACAAGTCCATGAAATAGCTAAATAAGACATATTTGAAGTCTTAATCATTTATTCATTGGTCACAATTCTGCTAAAATTGTATTAAAGTAAAGAACATTTAATTACAATAACATTTAAAGCTCATCTTTATGTAAAACCTATATTTTTTTACAAAATCTGTTGAAACCATTACCACAATTTATGCACAAATTAGCCCATAGTGATACAATTTCCTTTTTTTTTGTATGTTCCCAATAATAGAATTTGTTTAAACTTTCTAAGCACATAATTTAACATATATAAAAAAAAAATGTGCAATAAAAATGATAGGTCGCCATGCTTCTTCAGAAAAATAATTTGAAACCCTACCCCTATGCTAAAAGGCCAAGTTTTGTATGAAATTATATAGAAGTGGTATATTTTCCTTTTTTTTTGTTATGTTCCTAATAACAGAATTTGTTCAAACTTCCTAGGCACTTATTTGAACATATTATTTAGACAATATATTCAATTAAATTTATAGGTCACCATGCATATTGAGATTTAATATTGGTTTTTGGAACCGTACCATTATGCTTAATTTTTTTTTTTTATGGAATTTTTACAAAATGCTTTATTTTTCCTATTTTATGTATCTAATAATAGGCCTTTATTTAAATAAAGACAATCAAAAAAAAAAAAAAAAAAATCAGAAAAAAATACAAAAAATAGAACCAGACATCAAAAGCAACATTCCTGTAAATTTGTAGGAAAATCCATCCAATAGTTTTAGAAGACAAGTCGCCCAAAAAAGCTGCGCATGGAAAACTACAGCAAATGCCTTTAAACTAGAAGGCCATACTATAAAAGGTCCAGATTTTTTATTTGACCAATTAAATATTAATGTCATTAACAGTGGGGGGATGCATGTCGTAGCGGAGACCTGACGTGACCTTATATTTCGTCGGAAACTAAGGTCACAGCCACCCAAAAATGTGCGCATGATGTTAGATTCTGGTGAATGAAGCATGCGAGAATAAAAGATACGCATGTCATAACAGAGACCGGACATGATCTATATTTCGTCAAAGTAGGTCACAGAGACCTGAAATTTTGCACATGACGTTAGATGCATATAAGGGACATTTTGGTGAAGTTAGATGAAACTCCCGGAAGAGAGAAGCAACATAAGCATGTCGTAGCGGAGACCGTACATGACCTATATTTTGTTGAAAGTAGGTCACAGAAAATCTGCATGTGTTGTTAGATGCATATCAGAAACATTCCGTTGAAGTTTGGTGAACATTTGACGACAAAGAAGCAAGATACGCATGTTGTAGCGGAGACCGGACATGACCTGAATTTTGTCGAAAGTAGGTCACAGTTACCCAAAATTTAGCATATGATGCTAGATGCATATAAGGAACATTCTTGCGAAGTTTGGTGAACATCCTAAGATAAAAAAGCAAGATAAGCATGTAGTAAGTAGTAATTAGTAGCAGAGACCTGAATTCATTCGAAAGTAGGTCACAGCGACCCAAACTTTTGCACATGCTGTAAGATGCATATAAGGAACATTCTCGTGAAATTAGATGAAAATCCTGCGAGAAAGAAACCAGATACGCATGTCGCAGCGTAGACCAGACGTGAGCTATATTTCGTCGAAAGTAGGTCACAGCGACTCGAAATTGTGCACATGATGTTGGATCCATATAATGAAAATCGAACGCACGGACAAACATACTAACGGACGGACGAACGGACGCATATACACCTGGACAAAATGTTAATTGATAAATATCATACTGAGCAGAAACCATTGTTTTCTATATTTAGTAACAGCGACCTTGACCTTAAACCCATTGGCCCCAAATGCAATCCAAACGTTTCTTTCCGTATAAGCTACCAACCCAGCAAGTTTCGCCGCAGTACCTCACTCCTAATAAAATGTATTGAGCCGAAACCATGTTTCTGTTTTATTAACAGCGATCTTGATTCCAGTAGCCCCAAATGCAATATCAACCTTCTTACCATATTAGCTACCTACCCAGCAAGTTTCGTCACAACACCTCATTCCTAACAAAAGTTACTGAGCGGAAATCATTTTTCTATGTTTAGTAACAACGACCTTGACCCCAGTGGCCCCAAATGCATTACCGACCTTCCTTTCCATATAAGCTACCTACCCTGCCAGTTTCCTCGCACTACCTCATTCCGAATAAATGTTATTGAGCGGAAACCATGAGTTTGATTCAAGTTTCCAATATAGCATATTGCATATTTAAAAGAATCAAGGGCCATAACTCTGGTGTTACTTGTCCGATCTGGCTGGATTTGTTTTGTAAATTGTCAGAGCTTTTATTGATATCAACAATCTGTTAAAGTTTGAACAAGATCGGATGAAAAATGAAGGCGCTATCGTGTTAACGGACGGACGGACGACGGACAACTCGTCATCCCATAGGCTCTTCTGGCCTTTGGAGTAGAGCTAAACATTATTAAAAAGGGTTAAGAAAGGCGGAAGGAAGATGTTCTTATTCGCTAATTGTGTGCTTATAAGGCCTTCATTATCAGTCCTGTCTGGCTACCGTAGCGGACCCTTGGAAGTTAGCACTGATAATCATTATATATAGAACCTAGCAAACAATCAACTTGGACTGGGTTTAGAATGAACGTTTGGAAAGCTCCTGTTTGTAAGATACCAAATCAGGAGCCTCAGCCACAGTGGCTGGTAGACTATTCCAACGACAATTTGAGACGCTGGACGAAGATAACTGTTTAAATTTCAGAGAGTGATTCGACCTGGTGCGAGATGATGCAGATGTCAGGAACTCGGATGCTGGTATGTCCACTCGCCCGTGAATAATCTTAAAGAGCATTCTGAGTTGGCTCTTTGTACGTCTTGACTCTATCGTTTCCCATTCTAGGTGCTCCAACACAGATGTGACACTGCTAGTGTTCCTATAGCACCAGGCTAATTGTATTCAAGCAAGATAGGTGCAATCTGGCTGGTTATCAAACTTGGCCGAGATAGGTGAAATCTGGCTGGTTATCAAACTTGGCCGAGATATTATGCCCACAAACAGTGTCCTAAAGTTTCATCATGATCGGATTATAAATATCTAAGTTATTGGTCAGAAACGAAAGTCCATTCTAAAAAATCTCCGGCATGATAGGTGCGATCTAGCTGGTTTTCGAACTTGACCTAGATACTATACCCATGCCCTAAAGTTTCATCAATATTGGATTATAAATGTTTACGTTTTTGAGCGCAAATCACAAAATTCTTCAATTTTCAAATATCCGAGGGTTGTATGTGACCTGTAAGCATGTAAGTGGGATTCAGATCCCAATGGGAATATCAGTGGGATCCCACATATAGTTTTGGGTATATAGATAATTAAAGCTTGAGAAAAAAACTCCTTTTCTAAAGATTTTTCAGATGTAATTGGCAAATTGTGTTGTTTTATATCAAAATACACCACAAGACCGCTACCTTGATATGTGTAGCAAGTTTTATGAAGATAAATTGATTGGTTTAGGAGTTTGGAAAGAAACATGGATTATTTTACTATGACACCTGAGTGTGATTCTGACAAATAGTGCAAATAAAATGCAAACACTCTCTTTTGAATTTTTGGTTTGAAAACGGCACCAACTGTAGATTTTTCTTTAATGATTAAAGGTAAGTGTTTTGTGACTATACTTACATAACTTATCGTATCAAAACATCGTATACATTTAATAGTTGAATTTGAAAGAGGAAATTTCTAAATGTAGTCAGTAGAAACAGTATTTTAAAATCAAACCCCTATTGTCATGTGTTTTCGCGGATTGCCCGTTTTTGTTGTTGATAGGAAAATGGTTTTCATCACTGCAGATATTATTTGATTTCAGTATCATATGCAACATTTCACCAAGTATGTTCAGGTCTTCTAAGAGTGATGTAGACTGAAGGTTATTCATTTGTGAATTTTTCTTGAACTGTTATGTAGGTTAAATTAGTGAATTAGTCTTCATGAACTAAATTCACAAATTATTCATGAGCAACATGTAAAACGGCCACCTTCAAAATTGCATCGGGTCTTAAAACTCTTCAGGAACAGCTATGTTCATGAAAATAAAAGCTCTCAAAATTTAGATTGAATCCCACTTACCAAGGGTATCTCATCGCAGAAAAAGGGGATAGTTTTTACTTTTCCACTGTCATTTACAAAAGCTCACCAAAGGTTAGATTGATTCCCACCCAGTGTATATTATCACACTTCAAATTGCAATTCAAAAAGGGATATTGCTGTAGAACCCACTGAGAATCCCAGTTATATTTTAAGTAGGGCTGCCCTAACTTCCTGCTGGGATCAATTGGAATCCCACTGGGAATTCCCGAGGAATCCCACTGGGATATCTAGTGAAAAAATTCAACAAGAAGTATCCATATACGATCGTAATTTATTCCGTCAAGGCTATGCAATGAGAGCTTTATAAACGAATACGTCTGATGTATGTATATACTTATACTGCTTGTAATTATACTGCTTGTTTAGTGTTTATATAACGCAATAAAAAAAATACCCGGAATGAATATGATTGAAAACTATTCCGGTAGTGTAGAAATGTATTATTTTAAGACACGTGACTAACCCAGTAACATTAACCTAGAGCCAAATGTCTCAATGCATTGTATCCCTCGAAGGCTATCATTAAATACCGTTTAAATTCTGGGACCAAGTGGGATCTAAAACTCCCGCTGGGGCAACGTGGGATCCCACACAAATCCCACTGGGACAGAATGGGACCCCACCGGAATCCCACTGGGAACCCATGGAATCCCGCCAAAATTCCTACTGGGACAAATGGGATCGCGGCACAATTCCCAGTGGAATATCCCACTTATGTTTTCAGTAGGGAGATTTACATACACAATTTTAACCACATTTTCTAAGAATAAAAGGGAACATAATTCTGTTAAAATAAAAGCAAGAGTTGTATAATCTGGCTCTATGATGTTGTCTAATGACGACGAATACATGTGTGAAGTTTCAATCCATTATGTAAAATAGTTTACGAGACGACGATCAAGTGATGACAATAGCTCATTCTCTTCATCGAAAAAGTCGAGCTGACAATGTACTATACATAAATGAACACATTGTTTTGCAACTCGACTGGCTGGTCCATATATGTATCTCATCTGAAAACGCATGTTTTTCCATGTGGACCGTTACATTCCTGATTGGAAGACTACTTCAGTTTTTCTCTGTTTAATTGCTCATTATGTTTCTTCGATATGTGTGATTGAATAACTGTGACTAACATGTCAGAACGTGGGTGTTTTCTGTGATAAGTTGAGCTGAATGAACGCGACCGCACACGCGTGTGCAGTCAATAAAAATACTTTATTGCTTGAAGTTAAATGTTAGCTTTTCCAAAATCTTTAAAGAAATTATTTTATTAACCATATTTTCAAGTTTCTGTGCTGGTTCAAAACTTCGTTTTCATAAAATGTGATTTTAAAAGATTTTTTTTTTTCAGTCTCCTTCAAGCTTATAATAAAATGCAAAGTTTGTGGTCTAGAATGACGAAATGTAATACTTCCTTGTTTCTAAAAGTTTGATTTTGTAACAGACAGAAATATGTTGAATGGATGGGATTGAATGTTCACATTCTTTTAGAAAAAATATCAACATATGTTTTTTTCCTTTGAAACACACATCATAATTTTTAGCATAAGCAAAACAAAAACGATCATTAACACTGAGTGCCTTGTCATGTTTCTTTTACACATTTGTCTTTACATTTCAACATTACATATTCACAGTATCCCTGTACAAATGACCCTCTATAGCCTGTTACCGGCTATACATAGCATTTTTATTAGGGATATCAACTTACCCAAGCGGTGGTCAGAGCAGCAGGGGAGATGATTTGTGGCTGATAAGCCAGAGCATAGAATTCAGCCAAATTTTGGGATAAAATACAAGAGAAACTGTTTTCTCTATTCATGTCAATGACGTTATCTTTAATACATGTTGTATCATGGTCACTAAAATTCCTTTTGTATTTTCACAGGTGTAAATCATTTAATTGAAAATAACACGTCAGAATTAATGGGGTACTCTAACTACCAGTTATTGGAAGGGTACTCTAACTACCGGTTATTGGAAGTTAGAGTATGGCAGACAGCTGAAATGGACATGCTACAAAACAAATAGAGTATGGTCTCATCTAGTTGGTGGCTACGCCCATCTCGATGTTTAAATAAACCAACTCGATGGCACAATACTCTATCTATTACTTCGTACAGTCGTCATTAGTTCTGTACACCATACCACAAAACAGATAATGTCTTTGTTGCATACCAGAATGGTAAATGGGTGATGGAAAGCCTGATCCCACATGGGGGAAGATAAAAATCAAGCTCAGATATCAACATAGACAGTTGTATGACGTCATTGTGAAATTAAACATGAGTTGGTAGTGTAGTATGTATAGAAATAATTGTGGACTCCGGAAGAAAGCATGAAATGTTGTGTGGTATGTATAGAAATAATTGTGGACTCCGGAAGAAAGCATGAAATGTTGCATGTTTGAACCTTAGGGTATGACGTTTAAATAAAAACAGGAGGTACACCAGGGGACCAATGTCTACTGGAGAAATGAGGCCCTAAAAGGGGTACCCCAAGTTTTAATATAAAACTGTTATTAGTATTTATACTATGTTTATTTTGTCGAAAAAAAGTTCGAAATATAAGTAAAACAAATAAAATGCAGTAACAGATAATATTGAAATATTGTTTTTCTTCTTTTTTTACCTTCCTTGTTAAGCATAATAATTATGGGGCCCACAAAAGTTTTTTATTTTAATTAAGCAGCGCTGAAATGAGAGCTATTGGGATTACCATACGACCGCCTGTGTTCCTTAATATTTGCTTAAAAATACTTCTCACCAGCTGCTTGGCTAATTTTGACCATGAACAGTCATTAGCTTAGTGTCATTCAAGTTTGTTCAAGCTCCATGATGTTACTAAAAAATAGTAGATAACAATAAAATAAATCTTCTCAAAAGCTGCAAACACTGTTTTCGAAAGATTTTGCTTAGAAGTGATAGCTAAGGAATAAACTATCAAGCTTGTTCAAATGAAGTGGTCAAAAATGGCCGCATCAATGGGGGCAGGAAGTGCGGGGGTCCTCCAGGGCTAGTAGAATGAGATGTTTTACATAGACGTTTATTATCACAGACGTAATAACAAATAGATTGGACACTATGAAAATTGTGTAAATTTCAAGTGGCACAGTTCAAAAATTTCACAAAATATTTCCCAACTTTAAACACACATATCATGAAGAGTTTTATAGATACAAGTTTCATTCAAGCCAAATACCATTACAAATTTAATTTTCTTTCCAATGATAGTATTTTGTTTTCTCTTACATTGAGAGCAAAAAAGGAGTTTGATGGAAACTTTGACTATGTCAAAACATTGATTTTTAAGAGAAGAGCGAAAATTGATGACACTTTAAACTTGAAACTTTTTTTTATACAATTTCTTATTTTGAAAATGAACATAAATTATTATAATACCATTTTGCTATTCACTATGAATCTTTTGGATGTATTCTTATCAAAATCGGTGAATAATTGAGAGAGAAGATAGGAGGAAAAGTTAAGGTGCCACGTGATATTTTGGTTACTACATTGGTTAAGATAGGAAGTTTCCTATCTGTTTATTAATATGTCTGTGTTATTATATACCTACATTTACAGTCCAATCAGCGGTTTCGTATTTGTACCACGTGATTGTACAATACTTAATGTTGTTATTGGACGTTGTACGTCCCGATTTATTTTTTTCATATTGGACGGTCCAAAACAAGATAGTGGATTTTTAAAAATTATCAGTAGACATTTCAACGATAAAAATCGAATATCGACATAAAGTTCCGAATGAGTTCGAGAAGTTGCGTATGAATTAAAACGACAATAACAAGCGTTAAAACAAATAAAATAAATAGTAAATAAATTATTCATTCATTAAAGGTCATTGTTGTTTAATTGTTTTATTTCCCCTGTACATTTAGGTATATAATAAAACGTTATTTAACAGTGTATTGTGCAAAACGGGTTTTTATTGTCCTCGTACATGTTGTGGTGAAAGTCATATTGGACGAGACTCCTTTAATAACCTATTAATATCGGGAACACTTGAGAAGTCTACTATAAAACCACAAGGAATGTAGCTATAATACTTCACATGTAGCATTAGCTGGTCCTCTATCAAGTCCCCCCCCCCCCCCCCCCCCCCCCCCCCCCCCCCCCCCCCACTGCTGTGGCCTCAGGGGTCACAGTGTTACATAGAGTTGTATATGAAAATCATTAAAAATATTGTTCTCTGAAACTATGAGAGTAATATAATGTTTTACTATCATATTTTTATATAGAGTTTTACAGGAACATTTTAAAAACAATCGTCATCAAAATATAGCAAATTTCATTAAAATGAACATGCATTGCCCTTTCAAGAGCGGTGTGAGAGTGCAGCAAAATACCACTCTGAATGTGATCATTGGAAAAACACACTGAACATGGAAGTACTCCTGCTTAGAATTCTACAAGCTAATACGGGAGAGTCACTATGGTAGATCTGTGATATCATGGTTCGTCCTACTTGACCATATATACTTGATCGCTGGTTATCTATGCATGTTCGTGACCTAGACAATTTACATATGACCAACTTATCAACATAAGACTAGTTACACAGCGATAAATGTGTCACCCAGAAATCAAATAAAACATGTTCAACAGTCGAACATGAGCAAGTCCACAAGCAGATACTTATATCAGAAAAGGAGACTGGGTCAAACGGAAAATGCTGAAATATTGCAAAGATGGACTGTGTTAGGTCCAGAAACAGATATAATTTTAACTGAAGTGAACAATATTGTAATAAACCAACATAGACGGCCAGCACCCAGAAAAGGCTGTTTAAGCATGTCAAATCAATTATCAACAAAAAGGACGCAATAGGAAGACTATTTACACCTTATAACCACCAATGACACAAATGTTTTGACGATTGACTGAAGACACAGTTGCGTCTGTGAGAGATGCAGAGGAAACAGGAAACGAAAGGTACAACTTTTTTAACAGTGAACATAGCAATCATTCTATGACCAACAAAGGAAGCACAACCTTCCTAAATTCTGATGCAAGGGAAACACAATCATGTGTACTGTTCATTCACGAATTCAAGTTTCAAAGCTCGCTTTTAAAGGTCCAAGTAAAGGGCCACCATAACATGACTTTGGCTATCTGGACACACCATATTGTTTAGTTTATAAAGGTTTTCCAAAACAGTAACCAGAGCTGACCAGTCATGGGCTTGATATTGGTAATAACCTTGGAGTGGTCTTGATCAATACATGTATTCTCAGGGTCCTTAGTATATAAATATCACATTCAAGACAGGGTGATAGTAAGAATGTTCACCCTGAGGATATGATTATCGCCCGAGGCTTCTATTTTATTATACCGAAAAACCCTCGGGCAAAAATAAGATTCATTTTCAGTACATATTTCACTTTGCCTGATAGACTGCTCCACTGCTTGTTTGAGTGAAACATAACATGCGCAGTGAAGCAGTGTATTTGCCGAAACCAATTATTTTCAGAAAGTTGCTATGAAAGTTATATCGTTGGATTGGAAATAACATAACTAAGAAAATGAGTGGTAGTTTCTTGAAATCGGTCAAGTACTTTTGAAGTTATGATGAGTTAAAAAGAGCTATTTCACCATACAGACCCGATGACGTCACCGAAACAGTGGGCATCAAAGCTGCGCATGTGATTTTTTTTTACTATCACCCTGCGATTTACTATCACCCTGTACTATCACCCTCGCGTAAGATAGTAAGAAATTACACATTGTTGTCTATGGGGATTTAGCATGGGATTTAGCATGTGAGGTATAATAATAGTAATTATTGAGCTGTAAGGCCGCCAAACTTGTTTATTTTGAGTATGTGTACATTCTACTTTTACGAGTAAAATGTAACAAGAAAGGAAGCAAAACCAGCACACAAAAATATAATAAACACATTTATTTGCATACAATATTCACTTACAGAATACAAAAATCCCTTAATATCCAATTATTTTAATTAAGTCCAAATACAATTAACCAATGTTCCTTTAATTATGTCTCTTTAATCCAAAGCTGTAAGTGTCTCTTTAATCCAAATGTTAATTGTCCTTTTAGTCTAAATTAATTTCCCATATTTCCGGTTTAGTCATATATCCAATTTCACTGTTATTATGAATGAGCTCAATATGTATTAAATCCTCTCACAATTATATTTTCTAAAAGCATCCAAATCTAAATTAACTTTAATAAAGAATATTGATCTCAACTCAACAGCTGGGCTTCTCTCAGAGTCTGTTTATATACCGCCTAAATATTGTTCCAAAAGCTTCCCCACTAATATAGTCCAATGAAAACAGTTCAAAGTTCATCACAAATGAATTTGCATAAAATAGTCCAATGAGAACAGTCAAAAATTCATCATACTAGTAAATGAATTTGCATCAATAATTTGCATACCCTGTAAATATGTTTACATCTATACTATTTTTAACTTTCTTCAAGGCCAAATCATGCAATGTAACATGTACACATCGAGACACATGCAACAGCACATGTAAACATTTAGATATAGGTAACACTACCAACTCAGGAACCGATTCAACTAATTCTCTTCTTTCCATATAACGAGCGATCAACCACAACATATCACGAGTGTGGGCAGCAAATACTTCATCTTTATGTTGTCCAACTGAATAGTTTTCGTAGCGCGGACCAGTCTTTAATTTTGGGTTTCCCTTGATATTACATGGACGTAAGGCACTGTGATATCAGATGGATGTTGACTCCGTAAAATGTATCTCCCGTCTGGTTCAAGTTATAGGCTGTAAACTAGTAGGAGAACCCCCCCCCCCCCCCCCGCCCCTATTTTTCTGAAAGCCCATTATGTGTAGAGCATTTTGGAACATGTGTGCAATCTGGCGACTGGGGCTTTATCGTGTTACTGGGTGTAGAATACGTTACCTATAAAATAATAATTACTTTTTCTGCATTTTGAAGACTAAACATGTATGGAAGAAAGGGTTTGTATATTAAATTGTCTTCATTATTCATGTATATTATAATACAAAAGTTGGTTTTACTTACTTTTTATACCTTGGATACCTGCATTACTAAGCCTACGTTACCGTAATTTACGTTACCTTGTTTTATTAAGTTTGTTAACGTAAGACATTAAGAACATTAATGATGTTACATCCGAAAATTATTCCAAACCTTACAGATATCACAGACATACGTTCCCATGATGTTAATAAGGTTTGGTTCTTGTAATGTCCGTTACATTTTGTGTTTTTAAATCAGTTTCTATTTTCCGCATGTTAAAAGAAATTAGAACAGATCATCCAATACACTATTAAAGTTTTATTGCAAAATTCCTTTAGGCATAACTGATTGTAACAACTCATTTTGAACATTATTTATGCTTTTTAAACTAAAATTTTTTGATTCACTTAATGTCTGTACCTTTGATACATGCATTATTAAGCCTACGTTACCGTAATTTACGTTACACTTACACGTAAAACTAGATGTACATTACCTAAATGTTCGCATCACTCAATATCATATAGGTCATATAAACATTTTATTGAACAGGATTTTATAAATGATTTGCAATCTGCACCATGGGATGTCATCAAGGTGTTTGATGACACAAACGAAACCGTAGAGACTTGGTCATCTATGTTTATGGATATTGTAGATAAACATCTGCCACTAAAAACTCATAGAGTCAAGTATAAGCATCAACCAAAATGGATAACTCCTGATATTATTGATGCTATTAAGACTAGGGACAGATACAAATCTATAAATGATGAAGCTCAATACAAAATTTGGCGAAATGAGATTGTTAAATTAATAAATCAATCTAAAAAAGCACAGTATACATCAATGATAAATGAAAATAATAATAATCCAGGCAGTGTGTGGAAATTATTTAAGGAAATAGGGATAAATAAAAAGAAATGTAATGCAACTATTTCATCTTTAAAAATTGGTGAAAATTAATTTGAAGATGGCAGTGATATTGCGAATGAATTTAATAATTTTTTTGTTTCTGTGGCTTCAAATATAAAAGAACCAATTAACATCTCAGAATTTGACAAGCTTAAATCATTTTGTGATAGCAACATTTCTTCTGAAACCTACTTTTCAATTCCTGAAATTTCCCAGGAAACAGTTGAAAAATTCTTAAAAACTATTGACGTTACAAAGGCCACAGGATGTGATAATATTGGACCACGTTTGCTTAAAATAGCAGCACCTCATATTGCAGATTGTGTCACCTACATTTGCAACCAAAGTATAAAAAACTCCTTTTTTCCTGATAAATGGAAGGAAGGCAAAGTGACACCTCTTCACAAGGGTGGTTCTAAAGATGATGTCAATAACTACAGACCCATCTCAATCCTACCAATTCTCTCAAAAGTACTAGAGAAACATGTACATGATTCATTAATGAATTTCCTTATATATTATAATTTACTACACAAAACTCAGTCTGGTTTTAGACCCAACCATTCTTGTGAAACTGCTTTAGTAGGAATGATTGGTAAATGGCTCGAAGCTATAAATAATGGATCTTTGATTGGAGTTGTAATGGTCGACTTCAAAAAAGCTTTCGGTCTTGTTGATCACACACTGTTGTTGAAAAAATTGAAGCACTACAAACTTTCTGGTGATACAATTTTGTGGTTTTCTTCATATCTACTCAATAGAAAGCAAATCATCTGTTAACAACATTACTTCTGAGGAAAATTGTATAGTTAATGGTGTGCCACAGGGCTCAATTTTGGGTCCACTACTATTCTTAATATTTATTAATGATTTACCACTCTATACTGACTTGGTAAGCACAGACCTTTATGCAGATGACACTACCCTATATGACATTGGAGATTCTCGCCAAACAATTGAAAGTAATTTACAAACAGCCCTAGATAGTTTATCAAACTGGTGCAAATGTAATGGCATGCTTATAAATACCACAAAGACTAAAGTAATGTTAATAACTACTCATCAAAAAAGAGCCAGTTTGACTTTTGAAAATCTAACTTTAAATTTAAACTGTGATAATTTAAATACAATTGCAAATGACAAAATTCTTGGAGTTTTTGTAGACAATAACTTGATTTGGTCAATCCACATAGATAAAATATGCAAAAAAATTACATCAAATATATGGCTTCTATCTAGAATCAAAGAATATTTATCTACCGAGCACAGAACTCAGTTTTACAAAACATACATTCAACCCCACATAGACTATTGTAATACAATTTGGGGAGGCACATCTCAAATGAATCTTAATAGAATTTTTCGTCTTCAAAAACGCGCATGTAAAATAATAATGGACTATAATGTGGTGGATGTATTAGAAACCATGCAAAAATTGAAAATATTAACAGTCTTTGAAAGATTATATCTAAGAAAAGCAAAGTTTATGTATAAAGTAACCAAATCAGAAACACCTCAATATGTTAATGAAATGTTAAACATAGAATGGCAAATGATAATGTGCCAATGCTAAGATCAACATCAACATATACTTTTATTCCACCAAGGCCAAACAAAGAAATTTACAAACAAAGTGTTGCATATTCAGGACCTATTATATGGAACAGCTTACCAGATAAGTTAAAAACTCTGAATACTATTGATGCATTTCATTCGAATTTCATAAAATGGATGAAAGGAACCTAATGTTCGAATCAAATACTTATACATTTTAATACACCATTTTTAAGTAAAGCGGACAGGGCTTGTAAAATAATTTTGTTGTATATATTTAAATAGTAATTTTCACCATTTGTTCATATGTATTTATGTTTTAATCAAATTCCATTTTCTTTTTTGCTGTTATTAATTATGCTTGCTTCTTTTTTTTCCATAGCTTCATTGTATTTATTCATCTTAGAGCTTGTTTCTTTTGCACACATTTAGGGTAAACGAGAGTATGTGTGTTAAAGTGTATGCAACGTTTAGTTTGAATGCAAACATTTAATATTTAAAAACAATATTGCCTTTACTGATTACTGCTTTATTTGATTTGTTCTGTCATTTGTCATTTGTAAATTTGTATATAATAGAGGGCAACATGGAAGATTAGTTTATAACTAAATGTGTTACCCTCTGTAAATAAAGACTATTATTATTATTATTATTATTATTATTTTACCTTGTTGAATGAAGGTGTTTGGTTTAAGAAATTAGGAAAATAAGTATTTTATATCCGAAAATTATTTTAAACATCTTAGTTATATCCATGATGTGAACAATGTTTGGTTCTTGTATTGTCCGTTACATTTTGTCTTTTTTTAAATAATTAATAATAATTTTCTGTGTGCTACTAGAAATCTAGAAAATTCGACCAATTAGCTTATAAAGCTTATAAAGATGTTAATACAATATTCCTCTAAACATCATCGATGGTAACAGCAATGTTTGAACAGACATGAAATTATGTCAAGCTAATATGTGTTACCTCATGTATTAAACGTTACGTACGTTACCGGTTACGTTTGCATCATATTATTTAAATACCACATCTAAGTATCGAAAAAAACATGGATATATATCTATGTTTTCCTTTATTGTTTATACTTACGCAAACATTGAATGAAATGAAGTTTGTATATAATTTACACGACTCTTCCGTATTTTTTACGTTATCAATTCAAAGAAAAATAGCAAATTATATGCACAATTTTAACTGCTAATGTATTCATATATTAATGAAATGTAACAAATTAAGCAATTTCAACATATTCACAAAATGAATTGAACTTTACTTACATTACTAATAAAATATAAATGTATAGCTCCATAAGATATCATGCATTTTCATGGAAATATATTACATCATTTGAGCTCATAATTTCTCTATACATTGTCATCACTTTCTTCAAACTCTATATCAATCAGTTTGTTGGCTGTCATATCTTCCTGCCGATTATTGCTTCCTTCTTCAGTATCAGGCTCTTTGAACATGATGACAACCCACTATTGTGACGCAATATCACCAATAGTCCAGTCAAATTCAATAATTTTATCTTCTCTAATTTGTTTCTGCGTCTGGTTAATGTTGGTCAGAATGGTGCCACAAAAGCACTAGAAAGTGTGCATGTTCAAATACATGATTATAGAAAATTGACACGGCGGAAAAAAGCTCTAGATGTGGCCTTTGAATTTTCGCGAAAACGTATTTGACATCCGTGTAAAGAGATTTGCCATAGAGGCAGCACACTATCCTCTCCGTGATCTCCGTACTTTTTTTGAGATCATCCTAACATTCATGCTGCTGTTCGAGCAATCTAAACTGATACAAACTCTCTGTGCTTTTTAATCATCTTCAATGGGAAAGCATTGCCTCTCTCTACAAAGCCACTGGTTGTAACACAGCTTGTAAAGCAATGCATTGTGGGTAGTTAAGAACAAATATCAGACCCACTAACCTCTACAATTTGTTTCACATTCAACACCTCCATTTTAATCATCCCAGTGCCAAACATGGCATATGGTTGTATTACTGAAACACCGTTTGAAAGCAGGATCAGTATGTCTGTGTCAGGAGAATGCACCACGATTGTTTCTGATGTTGGTGAGGATTGATTCATTCTGATGTCTGCTATGATGAAACAGATTTTCCTGACCATCAGCAAAGACAAATATGTCATCTGCAATGGTAAGCCGGGGACATTTTTTCCCAGACAGAGTATGTTTCATGACCTTGCAGGTTTGGTGCATATCTGTTCCGTTTTCCACCGGCCGAAAATGCGATTAATGAATTGTGTCGTAGTGTCGCGATTACTCATGTAACTCTTCTAATCACAATAAGTTTTCGTTTTCGGCCCTGACAATAGGGAAGTTGGGGTTTCACCTTGCCTCTTGCACACAAATACTTGATAGATCTAGGGACGCAAGTGTCTGTCCCAAATTCGACTCAAGATGCTTTGGTAAGTATGTCAAACACCATCTCTGCCACATCGTCAAACATACCAGAAACATACCAGTAGGGTAGGGAACCCCTATCTGATTGTGAGGTGTTGCGTTACCGTCACATACATACACATATTCAGTAGATCGCTGTGTAGCTGGCTCAACTGATACTTCTAAACAGTGATGCAATTTTATTTTGTCTGTTCTAAATGTATAGCCATCAGCTGTTGCAAGGGACCATGGTACTGATCCTAGAGAATATGATAGCTTCAACTTAAGATCTGTCTTATTCCTGATTAATAAGGGAACCAATTAACCAAATATAGTGTGTTATAGATCGGGTCGGCGTGTAAATTAACAAGTCATTGACAAATATGTCATGGTCTTCTCAGCCAGATGCTGTAATAGATCATCCTCTACATCTCTCTATGCTGAAATACGGACGATCGGAGGTATAGCTCATAGTTATTGATATCAACTCGGAATTGGGTTTGTGAAACCAATGGTAGATTTTGTGGCTCTTCTCAAGTGTTTCTCATTGTTCTTTGTTTGGGATGGATGCAGTTCTTTGGGCAAAGAAATAACTTCAGATGCCATATTTGCCATCTGGAGAGTGGCCTCTAGCAGTTTTGCTCTACATTGACGTGTAATGCATCAGTGGTATTACTGGTATGCTGCATACCTTCTACTGAATCCAATGATGTTACCCTGGACATTTGCATGTTGATTGATAGTTTTTGAATAGTTATGTGACTTGTGGAAGAGGAACACTGAGTCTCCGGTTTTGGAGAAGTTCATTTGACCCGGGGATGGATGTGTCAAGACTCAGGGTGTCATTTAATATACTGGAATGTGTCTGGCTTAGTTCCAATGGTCATACTCAAAGAACATTGGACATACACTTCTCAAAACTGCTAACTACACCGCTCACGTTTTATACACTTTTCAAAACAGCCAACTACACCGATTTAAAATATGAATAATTTTGTTAATATCATTATTTCATAGTTGTTTGTAATTAAATAAACAAATAACACAAATCTGCACTATATGAGACAAATTTTTATTTTATTGAAAAACATTCAACCCATCGATATATATAACCCAAAACGTGAGCGGTGTAGTTAGCAGTTTTGAGAAGTGTAGGCGTTAGAGTGAAGATAAATGCATGTCAAGGTCATTTTCCTTTGTGTCTGTCTTTAATAAGAGTTAGTATTATTAGTATTGTGTTGTCCAAATACTAGTAATCAGAATAAGGCAAGACTAACTTACATTGGATGGGGACAAAATATTATTTTTCTTTGGGGGTTGTCTCAAAAGTAGGATACATTGTATGGAATACTAGTAAAAAAACATTGTCAATAACGGATAAGCTCCCAGTAGTTTATTGTGCAATTACTATTTTTCTGATTTATGAGCCATTTTAAAATATTTATTTATTATATATTTATTTTATTTTTTTACATTATATTTATCTACTTACTAATACTAATGAATTATATTACTTTAAAAAAAATCATAGTTAAACGAACAATACTTGCACCTTTATTTCTGGAAACGTCCAATATTACATGTAACTTTAAATGGTAACGTAATTTTCGTGTTTATTTGACATGTCGTATCATCTATATATACACACACATTTTATTTATTTATTCATTATTTTATATATTCATTTAATAAATACCCTTTTATTATTAAAATAGTCACTGTTTCAGTAAAGAACTAGAGCCTTTATTTCTGGAAACATTCAATATGTATGACAAATAACTTTAAATGGTAACGTAAATTTCGTGTAAATGTCACGGAACATAAACTACATTGTCTTTTGGAAATTTGTTTTCTTCGTTAGATTTTGGTTTTTAACATGCTTGATAAATAATGTAAAATATACAGACCGTTTTGTTGCATTTTTTTTGTATATTACATTTTCAAAACATGAAAATGGTAACGTATTTCAAATGGATGTCACGCCCTTATATCCCCACACTCATTTGGCAAACATAATTCATTTGTAGCAAAAGCATACCCTTTCAGGAAAATATATCCTTCAAAATTCCCCCAGAGTGCGGATGGCCTCTTTTGGTAACTTACGATCTAGTTATTATTAACTGTATTTATGATTTTTTGGTAACGAACAGGGTGTAACGTAAACTACAGCAAAAATTTTATATTTGCATTATGTTGAAAAGGCTTTCTAAATTAAACAATTCATAAATAACATAAATATAGGTAGTATTTGTTGTTCATATGCACATGTTTTACTCATATTCAAATTTATTGAAGGTGTTCTGGAATTGTTATGGTAACGTAATTGTCCCGTGCGTTACACACAAACGCCCCAACGCTCAGATGGCACACATGTCTCATTTTGAAGCTTTTTGTATGAACTTTCAGAAAATCATATCCTACAAAATATGGGTGGGGGGTGTAGGAGGGGTCTATAGCCGGCTTAAGGACTATTATGCATCTTTCTGAATTGACTGGACCGCATTGCTAACTATCTGGTTAGTGATTTACGATTATATGATATTCCTATTGATTTGCATTTAGAATGTTGATTTCGTTCGAACTATGATGCATATGGTGACTTTGCAAGAAAATACCTACTGCTAATGCGTTTTGAACTTTTGAAGTATGTGTTGGGATAGGATGCTAGCAGACAAGACAGCACCTGGTGCACATTGGGTCAGACACAACTGGCCAGATAAAAGCAGACACACTGCTCAACAGCGAAAAACATATAAAAAATATTTCTGTGATAGGAACTGACGTTTTGTCTCAGGAAGCTATTCATAGAATATATGTACAGGCGTTAAAGCAATAAACAAATCTCTGCAACACAACCTTATGAACTGCGTTGATTTTTTTCAAAGCACTGCCATCTATACAAATATTTGAGAAGCTCCCACCACCTGAGCTTCAAGGTCATTGACCTCTTGTTTTAAAATCAAATCTTGTTTGGAATTTATTGTTTCTGGTACCAAATTAAGCGGATAGGGTAGACCTTGGTTACTAAAAAAAGATACTTAAATTCTATCCACTAGTTTTATTTTTATATGACTTTATATACCCTGGTCCAAAACTTTTTTTACCGAGTATATGCTGGTGCTTGAACATATTCTTCGATCTCATTTGCAAGCCAGCATATGGTACGTGTTAGGATATGGAAATACATCCATTATTTCATGAATGAAACGGAAATCATTACTGTCACAAAAACAAGCAGCAACCAGTAAGTAAGATGTAAGTGCGGCGGCAGTAAATGTGCAGAACGCTGCAGTTGTAATCTTAGCAATGGGTTGTGACTGTGTTATGTAAGTGTGAAGCAAATGGAGACGATTGCAGTGTTACTCAAAATGCCACTGATTTTTTAATAATTCTGATACAACTATGTTTCCTGTTTCTATGTGCTTAATTTAACATGTACCGCTTCCTTGCATTATAATGTAATCGCCATGAAATAAAGACATGTAGCAAGAATACGGAACAGTGAGAATAGAGCATGATTCGCTATAATCGGTGTATATAATGTCTACTTTAAGTGGGTAGTAAGTACTGTACAAGACAACAGTGATACACAATATCACAAGCCGGTCAGAACAGTCACATAAGAGAACAGTGAGGAGAATGAATATGATAAAAATAAACGAACAGTGTGTAGATGTTAGAATCTTTTTATTTGTAATTGTCAACAATCAAAACACAATTATCATGACAGATTTGAGCACTAGATAAACTGGTCATCATGAGAAAAAATGAACATGCTTTTAATTTTGGCATCTGTGTTGTATAATGTTATACTATGAATATGATAGACATCTGAAAAAGTATGTGTAATGGATCACTTAATAGAATGTTGTTTCATGATTAGAATGTGAGGAATTTGGAAAATATCATGGTTAGAATATGAAGAATTGGTAATTATCATATGGTGATAGACAAAAAGACAACTTAATGATAATATACTCGGTAAAAAAAGTTTTGGACCAGGGTATATAAAGTCATATAAAAATAAAACTAGTGGATAGCATTTAAGTATCTTTTTTTAGTAACCAATGTCTACCCTATCCGGTTAATTTGGTACCAGAAACATTAAATTCCAAACAAGATTTGATTTTATTTTTTTTTCGCGAACACACAAAGGGTCTTTAAAAAATGTTGCAAAGTCCATAAAAAGTAACAGTTACGGGCACATTTGAGTAACCAATAAAAAGATTATTATTTTTTGGCAAACTTTCATTGTAAACGAAAGTTATTGTTGATTGTTGATCTATTGTGAATTATATACTGAGATAATAAGGGTTATGGTCGAATGTCATGGTTTAGCGATCATTGTACGAGTTCGAACACTGTCATGGTCCAAAACCTTTTTTTACAGAGTATATAATAGCAATTGGATTGAAATATAAGCGTCTGTGAAGGTAATCAGTTTTTAGCAATGTAAATTTACATGAAAGAAGAAAGGGTTTAATGTTAGATGTTTTTTATTATTTGAAATATGAGCAGTAGTTCATGAGAATACGAGAGCACCAAAAAGAGATACATATATAGCTGTACACACAAACAGTAATATTCAAACACAATTTCCGTTATATTATTCTTATAATTAATATTAATTATTACTGACTATAACTTATATTATAGTCGAGGTTATTGGAGGAAACGTAATGAGGTGTTTGCTTATTGAGTAATATTCACGGTGCAGTTGTTTGTACATGTACACCGCCAACGTATACAAGTTGATGACACTGTTATCTATTTAAATCAATGATCCTGTGGGCTGGGAGGGAGGGAATTTAAGTTTTGAAATGTAAGCTGTAAGCATCTCTTACCAAATTTGTGACGGGAACAGAGAAAGTTGGCGGTGTACATGTACAAACAACTGCACCGTGAACATTACTCAATAAGCGAACGGTACGTTTCCTCCAATAACCTTGACTATAATATAGGTTGTGGCCAGTATTATAGTAGAGCAATGTAATAACAACACATAAACTATTTTTTAAACTTTATCTTAATAGATCTGGCAAATAAATTGGGCGTGGCATGGTTTGAAAAACAAGCCCCAAGCATGGGACTTAACAATCGGGATGCCGGTAAGCACAAAAGACCATTATGGCAAGCCCTTACAGTAGAAAGCATTAAGCAATAAAGAAAATTTATATGCGCAGATCATAAATTGTAGACTGTATCCATAAAATAGAAGACCCGTAAAATGCCTGTATGCCAATTTGACTGCGTCCCGGTATTCTTACTAAAAAACAGTCCAACACCCATAGCAGCTTTCAAAGTCCGTGATAAATATAGTATTATGACCAATGTTTCGAGAATATAGTGGTGAAATTTGTAATTTCTGTAAAGGTTTAAATTTATTGATAATACTATTCACAACAATTGTATCTATATATCTGAAAGAAGCAAAATGTGAAATTAAAATGTGAAATTTGCATAGTGATATGCATTAAAGTTAGATGATAATTATGTAATTACAGTATACATTCAATTAGTTACAATGCATGTAATGCAACAACAAAAACTGTCGTTTATGGAAATGTAAGTAGGTGTCTTAGATTCAGGACTTAATAAATGCCAAAACACACTTTCCGATCACCAAATTTTTAATTGTAAATATGAATTTGAAATAAACCAACAGTAAGATAAAAAGTATCTCTTATCAAAGTAGAGTCCGAATTAATCTATCAATTTTCCTATCAGCCGAAATATAACAGAATTAGATTGGCAAAAATTGAGTCTAGCGGACCGGAATGCCAGCTTAACGTGTCTAAAACATAGACTTGGCTTCAACTTAAGACTCGCTTAAAGACTGCCTCAGACTGCCGAGCGGGCCTATTTTATACAGCAACAGCCGTGATAATCTGTGCAGGTTGTCACATGATTCCTGACTTATTTCCTAACATTATGGTCAGCATTCAATCTTTTGTGCGAGGTTTAGCTTTAATCAGACCCAAAACATAGTCGTAAACAACCTCCATATGTTGTAACTTGACACCAGAGTCAGTACCAGCGGTCTTGTAATGCGTTTGTTGGACATATAAAAAATATAGAATGATGACATACCGACCACGGCTTAGGCGTATATTCTCGGTAAGCAATACATTAAGTATTATTTATATGATTGCATTTCTATAACTGACCAACTTAAATGCCTGCACGTGTCACACAACTGCCGTCAGCCAATTATTGATGTTACTACCGACATTACGCAAGGTTTCGGAAAAGTGTAATAGCTACACTACTTATACACTACCATACAGCCAAAACATTAAAAAAGAAACTTAAACATTTTTTTCCACATTTTTTTGGTGAGTGGGGTAACAGGTTTTTGGGTCGCGATACTAATGGCTGGTCGGTTGGGTTACAGGAAACACACGCTTTTTAATTTAGACCTAATACACACTTTAAATAACTTTTACATAAAAGAGAATACGACAAAAAAGTATTTTTAAATGTAAATAAAAAACAACTGTAGTTTGTATGGTTAAAAATGGCAAATGATTGTGAAGCTTGCCAATTTACAACCCAAGTGAAGGCGCATTTATTCTGTAATTGGCTTTAGTTGTAAGAACAAATGTTAATTACCATAATACATAACAAATTACCAACTTATTTAAAATAAAAATACTTATTATGTGTGGGTTAAGTGATACACTTTGTTATAAATAGCGGCCATTTTGAATTAACTTTGAAAAGGCGATACACAGACTAAAATATAACCTCTCGTGAACATAATTTATGTTGTTATCTCACTTCTCACTGAAAATATATTCTATATTCATACCAAACTAATATCCTCTATTTAATATCCTTTTATTCTTGATCATTGAGCTACATGTCTTGTGGAAAAAATAATATGAATAAACTGATATGAATATATTATGTACATTTTTATTTACCTTTATACTTTTGTTTTAATTTCAACTGAAGTAAGCGTGGTTGACTTATACACTACTCAACTTTTATAATCGGTCACTTTTCAAAGCATTATATAGTTTTTAATAATTCATATTTTCATTTGAAATTTTAACTGGCGTTATTTAACAAATATCGCTAGCGATTTATAAAAACTAATCTGCTTTGATTGGAATAAAACCTTGTTGATAAACTTATTAAAATATGGTTATGTGTTTCGGTGATTTCCAGTTTTTAGTATTCGAGTTACGTATTTTCAAAAAACCTGGATGACCGATTATAAAAGTTGAATAGTGTATTAGTAGATACTATGGTGGATTTTCTACTATGAGGTACAATTCCTTAGAGGAGGACGTAAACCTGGCTTTCCCGTGTATATAATAGGAATCCTATCTCCGAACACGTTAAAGAACCATCAGTCTCATTAAAAATAAATCTTAATTACGGACCCGGATTCCTATGTAATATTTCCCTCACTCTAAATAACCAAAATATACTGTGCTGATGTACCATTACACAATAAAACAACTACACCTATGGCAACAATTCCGTTTACTTTACCATGCAGATAGCATGCTTTTTGACAAGCCTGTGAAGCAGCATTTTTTGTTCTATACCTCTCCTTTTCAATGATTGAACTTTGTCAAATGAACTTTGAACTCTGGCACATGCTTCTTGAAGCAAGACGCATTACCTAACACATTTTGATGGAATTTCTTTTCATAATAAAGTAAATGTATTTATTTACAAAGGTGTACATTACTTCAAATCATACACATCGATAACATCTGAAGAGCGTTTGCTGAAGATCAGTCTGGATAATTCGGCATCATAACATAATCGCTGATAGTTACTACTGCTCCTTGTCAAATTCTTTATCGAACCAAGATTCTGCCCTTCAGGACTGACCAAAACCGCATCCAGGTTTTTTCCACAAAGAAGAACGTTATTTTCTCGGTCAACGCATAGCCCAGTTAATTCAGCACGATACCGATGGTCATATTCCCAAATAGTTTTCCCGCTGTTATCAAAGCATGTTAGTTTACTTGTTGAGTTTGCCACATATAATCTTTCACCATTATTAATCACAGCTATATGCCTACAGAATGTTGAATTCTCACATTCAAGAGGGATTCGACGGACAAATTCTCCTGCAATGCTATACACATGCACTTTGTTATTCTTGGATGTACAGTAAAGCTTCCCGCCGCCGTAAGCTATACAATGAAATGTATTTTTCACATTTACAGACCTTGTTATCTTCATTCGTTGGCCCAGGGACACAAATTGTATTGCAGATTCCACGGCCACAGCTGCTTCTGTTTCACTGATACTACACACACTGAGAGCAGGCTGAGTCAAAGAACACGAATCAACTACTTTATAGTTGGAATCAAAACGTTTGAGCTTCTTGTTTTTGTAATCGGCCAATAAAAGCTTTCCGTCCGGTAACATACACAATCCACGGATGTCACATGTTTTTGCATCATTGAATTTGATATCAAACTCCCCTACTCTGGTGGCAGAATACACGTGGTGTTCATCACCGCTTGCTGGAGTCTCTGAAACATATTTGTATTTTAAAAAACAGTAAGATTACGGTGAAAATAATCTTTAAATATATAATATGACTATTATTATTGAAAACAATAACTGCATTACAGTGTGTGTTGGGCCATCCTTAAAAAGTGTTGGTTTGCTGTGCTCCGACCTACTCACAAAAATGCACTACCCTGCTGTTTTAAACATTTATATTATCGGACTTTGTGTTTACATGTTTGAGCATAGGGTCGCAAATCGCTATGTTCTGTAAAACCTTTTCAGCACTGTCAGGGGACAAGGTACTTACCTACCTACCCACTTAACTTTATGGTTCGGAGCGTAGCAAACCATCATTGTTTTTAAGGATGACCTTATTTATTCAATATACAATATACCTTTTGCTCCATGAGAATACATTTCAACATGATTACTGATCCATAATATCAATTCAATAAATATTTCTAATTTTTCACTTATAATGGCACATTATGCAAATACTTAGATTATACATGTAATTATTTATATATAGTCAATTATCATCGGCTCCAATGAATTTCTTCCATATGTGCTTAGACAAGACACTCCATTAATAACTGTAGATCAACAACTGCCTCGATATGTTATATATCTGTACCAATTAATTTCTATTCTCTGGCTAAGTAACGTTGTATATTATGACTTGGCCTAGAAACATTTTGTGCAATGTATTACCAAATTTAAAGGCACACGATTATCTGAATCATTAACATGTAATTTTGATTTAATTGACACACTTATAGGCTTATACATACCTTCTTGATTAGATGTTCCTGCTTCAGATTTAACCTCAGGCGTAGGAGCATCTTCGGCAGCCAGAGTCACCTTTTGCTCAAGCAACTCGTGACTGTTTATCTCAACGACACATTTCTCTAGACTGGTATTATCACACGTGATAATCACGCTTAGTTTTCTTTCTTTAACAGCAGTAAGTATCCTGTCAAAGACTGCGAACCAGTCGGCAGCCTTTCCAATATCAAGTTTATACTTTGAAGGAAAGTCTTCAATCCAAAGGACGCTAATTTTCCCAAGCTTGACATGTTGCCATTGCGCTGGGTACATCAGAAGGAGGCATTCGTTAGGCTGGTACGCAGAAAGAAGTTTAACCGCAAGAGTTGTCTTTCCTGAACGTTGTGGACCAGCGATAGTGATCTTTTTGTGTTTCTTCAACATTTCCTGTGCATCCCGGAGAAGTTGCTCGTTTTTAAAAGAACGATGGTGATAGTGGTCAATTTCAACCTTTGTTTGTTCTGGAAAAGACAAGACGGTATTTTAGTTAGAATTAACCCGTCAAATATGTGATATAAACACATTTTTAATTTCTTTTGATAAATTGGATTAACACAATTAAACGCTGCGTCATTGTGATGTATTATTACTTTTGAAAATCCGAACATGTGCATTAGTGGCCCCTAAAATGTTATCATTTACGAACCACCTTAGAAGTCCGATCAAAATACATTTGATTTTTGACCAAATATTATGGTGGTGTGAGAGGCAATAACTATAGGTTATTGAATATGTATGACGAAATACGTTGTTTTGGCAAGTGAAGACGAAATTGGGAATCGGCGTGTTCCAAAATAATTAGTTCCAAGCAACATTTTGCCATACAAATTCAGTAACATATTTTTCTCGATTGAAGTAACTGTTTTGATTATTATCTGTCATTGTAATCGTGTTATATATATAGCTTTTCTTTGAATTCATATCCTGTCGTTAATTTTCGTTTTGTGCAAATGATCAGTTGTCTAGAAATGATCAACATATTACGTTGAAGTAAATTGATTTTAAGAAGAATAAAATCAGTAGGTGAGTGAACAATTCCATTATTTCGTCAATTTTAACAACTTTTTGGAAAACTATGGTCTTGTTCGTGTCAACACTTGACATGTTTCCATTTATTAACAACGTGCACTATCATTTCATATTATTGCTATAACTCCTTCGTTTATGATTTGGTCTTTGCTAAACTTCGTCTTAGTGTCATATCAATAACAGCTTGAACAAATTCAAAACCAGCCAAATTTTAGCAGAAACATGCTATTTCGTTATACAAACGAATTGCTTTGAACAAGTTTAATGTTTGGCATTGACAAAAATTGTCCATTCTGTCATTGTTTCAAACAGCTAAAATATGTTCACAAAACATTGTTTTTCTGAAACCAAATTACATGATTTTTAAAATTACCTCTCTTAAAATGTATTGAAATGAGAACGCTCTGCGATAACCTATACAAATGGATATAAAAGTTGAACTGGAAATGCATCATTCAAGGACCACAGTCATCTACAAACACGCACAGAAATAAACAACTACAAAGATGAATAAAAGGCAAAATATGACATCACAAACATAAAAAGGTTGACAATAGGGCTACCGCTTTTGAACGGTCAGTGGCAAAAACGGCCGCTGGGGGTTTAAACCAGGTTCTAGGGTGCACCAAACCTCACTCTTACCCTATAGTCTGAAAGCAGTTTCTGAAAATGAAAAACGTAGCCTACCCCATCCGTAAAATGTCTGACCTTCTATTCAATTAGTTGGATGCTTTGGGCATTTTCTGAGACCTGTTGTAGTCGGTGTCAGACCGGTGAAAATAAGCCCATTAAACATAATGCAATGTAGGCTATATTTGGAGATCAGTCACAAGTTCCACAACATTCGTTCGCTTTAATACACTTTTATTCTGTGTATTAAACACACTTGGCTAGCAAACGGTCCCATATCTGGAATAAAACACCTATTCAGTTTTTCAACATTTCGCGTCATTCATTCACACTATGCGTATTTTGAAATAAACATCTGTCAAAACCACATCTCTACCTAACCTCTGTGCTCATACTCTCCAAAGAAATAATCCTGACAAACACAGTAAAATACTTACTATTCATGACAACAGACATACTACTTTAACCTCAGGTTAGATTTAACAATGAAATAAAAACTAATCTTGGGAAAAATACATGCAAACTAGAAACTTTGGATTTTTTCAAGGAACTATTTTAGCACCCTACGACCCGAAAGTACTTCCTGACTAGTCTGACACCAGTCATGAATTGTGGTAGCACTAAAAAGTTATACAAGATGGCGTACAAGATGGCCACTAAAATGTCATATACAGTCATAATAATTGTTTTGTTGGATAAAATCACTACCAATAAAGATATTATTATATACATTGACAGGTATGTGTATCTTAGATAGGCATTTATCTGACACAAAATTTAGTAATGAATGGTAAAGTTCAAGGTCACAGTCAAGGGTCCTAGGTCAAATTTGAGCTTTTCTGGGGTCTCTTTGTCTTCTTAGTTTATTTTAAAACATAGAAACAGAGATCAGTCGAAGGTTTGATACTTGATCATGTTAGCCTTTCGTGGTCCCGCCTTAATTCCATTAAACGATGATAAAAAAAGAGTATGATAATGGACCTTTGGAAACGGCCGAGCACGACACATACGAAATATTGCAGTCTCGGTTTGATTGAGACTGTTCAAAGCGTATATTAGCAGGATTTTATAACGGATATTTCGACAATAAAACACGTTTATAAACGTTTTTTACTGAACAAAGGTGATAACCTGCTTAAAATTACCAGTGAAATGTTTTAATTTTACAACATGCAAGTCTTTCAAGCCGAAATTAAGGTTTTATTTCATACACCAGCCATCCCCGTTTTTGCTTCTTAAAGAGGGGTTGGATGGAGTAGGAAAGTTAACACTCGGACCACGTAATGAGTAACACACGAAGAATATTTCTAACCCTGTTGTAATCAGGAATTGTGGTAGCACTAAACAGATATTACATATGGCGTCCAAGACGGCCGCCAACATGGGATATAGTCATAATAATTGCGTTGTTGCATAACATGAATACCTATAAAGATATTATTATATAAATTCACAGTTTGTGTATCTTATTTATACAATATTTTTCACCAACATTCTGTAATTAATGGTAAAAGTCAAGGTCACAGTCAAGGGTCAAATGTCAAATTTTAGCTTTTTTTGTGTCTTTATTTTCTCTTGGTATATTTTAAACATGCAAACAGAAAACTGTAGAAGGTTTGACAGTTTATAATGTTAGACTAACATCCCAGAAATATTTCTAGCCCTGTTGCAGTCATGCATTGTGGTAGCACTTAAAATGTATTTAAGATGGCGTCCAAAATGGCCACCAAAATGTAATATACAGTCATTATACTTGCTTTGTTGCATAACATTTGTACCAATAAAGATGTCATTTTAAAAATGTATAAGTATGTGTATCTTAGATAACTTGTCCAATGCAACCAATGCAACATGTAATAATATATGGTAAAGTTCACGGTCACAGTCAAGGGTCAAATGTCAAATATGTGCCCTGGTCACAGTTAAATAGGAATTGTAAGGCATACTCAGGTACGACCTTAAACTCATAGCAAAGTTGTAAACAAAATCTTACATGTCTGAATTATATCTTAAATCTCACTTAAAATGCCCTATTTTTTATTATATTGCTGTTTGTGTGTGTTTGTTTTTTACGTTCAGTTGGATGATGGAAATAACAGTTACAAACATATCATTGATATCTGGAAGAGGCAAGAATTATATGCTCTAAATATGTTAAAGAACGGTAAGTCTGAAACAGTAGTACTTCATTGCACTAAAAGATGAGGTATTATATTTGGAGAATGCAATGTCCGTTGACAAGTTTGTTTGCGCTTTATATGTCTCCAAAAATGTTAGGGATCCTGCAGACGATATAAGATACTGGCAGTTTTGTCAAAGAAATCAAACTAAATTAAACTCTATCACCAACATGAAACAGCCTTAAATATCCTATCAAAAGGGCTAAATTTAAGTCACTAGTATGGAAACGTGCATTGCAGACAGTACGAGCGTACACATTGTCATCTCTAAATATATCTTTAACTCAGCAATTCACTTCTGCCTTTTCTTCATATTAATGAACTGGGTTGTATTTGTTATCACATTGTAAATATAGCATTAAGAGTCGTGCTTATACATGTATCTGTATAGATTAAACGGCAGAAACGTCTCTAATATTATTCCATGTATATGACCCCTGACTGTGTTTCCAAATTGAGACTAGGACATGAACATGTAGTATGGAATACATTTTATGATATATACAAATATTCGTCAAGCTCTATATAACATATTGGCAGCTCCTTTACAATATACACAGTTTTATTTTGCATCTGGCCCTTCAATGTGAGCTTGCATTTTAGCATAGGACAGGTATGTGCTATATTACTGACTGTATATCACATTTTATTGGCCATCTTGGACGCCATCTTGAATAATTTTAGTGCTACCAGAGTATATGACTATAATATAACTATTCCTGGGATATTACTGTAACATGATAAACTGTCAAAACTTCTACAGATCTCTGTTTGTGTGCTTTTTAATAAGCCTCGAAAACGCAGACACCAAAAAATATCAAATTTGACCTTTGACCCTTCGACCTTGAATTTTGCCATATAGTACCAAATTGTGCGTGAGAAAAATTGTCTACCTAGGAAACAAATACCTGTAGATGTATATAATAGTATCTTTAATGGTACAACTGTTATGAAAGAAAACAATTATCATGACTGTATCAAACTTTGGCGGCCATCTTGGGGCCATCTTGAATACCCTTTTAATGCTACCACAGAAAGAATATTTCTTAACATCAAACCAAATAATTTTGACAAGGATCAACAACATGTCATACTGATCATTTTAGAAAAAGTCCCATATCAATATCACTTATAGTTTTCAAGAAGTAATCGCTTCAAACTTGTTTTTTGAAAATCTATTTTTAGCCGTGGCGGCCATCTTGAATTTTCGATCGACCTGAAGTTTTGCTAGGATCAATAAGTCATCAAGAGCAACATTCGTGTGAAGTTTCATGAAAATCCGTCAAGTAGTTTCAGAGGAGTAGTCGCTACAAGTTTTCATCATATAACTCTATGTAAACAAAGATGGCCGCTAGCAGTCATGTTTAACGTCGCATCAAAATAATTTTCGACAAGGATCAACATAATTCCATACTGATCATTTTAGAAAAAGTCCCATATCAATATCACTTATAGTTTTCAAGAAGTACTCGCTACAAACTTGTTTTTTGAAAATCTATTTTTAGCTGTGGAGGCCATCTTGAATTTCCGACAAACCTGAAATGTTGCTAGGATCATTGAGACATAAGGAGCAACATTCCTGTGAAGTTTCATGGAAATCCGATGAGTAGTTTCAGAGGAGTAGTCGCTACACGTTTTTACTAAATAACTGTATGTAAACAAAGATGGCCGCTGGCAGCCATGTTTAACGTCGAAAGTCATGCTGATTATTTTAGAAAACGTTCCATATCAATATCACTTAGAGTAGTCGATACAAACTTCTTTTTAAAAATCTATTTTTAGATTTGTCGGCCATCTTGGATTTCACATCAACATGAATTTTTGCTAAGATCAACAAGTTTTCATGGGCAACATTTCTGTAAAGTGTCATGAAAATCCATTTAGTAGTTTTAGAGGAGTAGTCGCTACAAAAAAAAGTTTACGGACATACAGACGGACGGACGGACGACGGACACCGCACCACGGCATAACGGGACAATGTAAATAAAGATATCCCCGCCGGGTTATATTCTCTAACAAAAAAGGCGGCAAATATAGGCAAAAGTTAAGTAAAACACCTAAATGATCATGTATATATATAATATAAAAAACAAAAGCCTAGAAAGCCACAAAGCAAGTACTCAATGACTTGGCAGAAGCCAGAGCAGCAAGAGAACAAACCGGTAAGGATACGACAAGACAAGATTAAGACAAACATTAAACGCTATGAGGATTTAGGTAGACGTCATCATAAGGTCCACATTCCGGTCATCGCACAATCAAAGAGGAAAGCATAGTGGCGAACTGTAAATGGGTCAAACACTAAACATGCAGTGCGTTGCAAAATGATAGGGTTATAACCTCTTTTGATAAACTTTTTAACAAGTTTAATAAAGATTTTAAGAAAGCGATCATGACCAAGGATCTTACGAATTTTGTAAATCACATCACCATATATTGTTCCCAACATATTTTCTTTATTTTTATCACCGATTTTGTTTACAAATGTCTTTTCTAGCATTATTAATTGTCATATCTATGTCACTTAATCACTGAACACGAACATACACGGCTTCGTATCTCGTATATGGAATTGACATGCATTTTATGCGCTAATTTTGTTTTCAGTATAGTAACATTTTGAACAAGTGTTGCGGCGAAGATCGGATAAAAAACAAATAAAGGAACTACAGAGTTAAAAAAAGTAAAATCAAGGGACATACGTCTGTTCTTTTTAGTTTGACATGGTTATTTCTGGAATTTGTCTCACTTTCTTCTTTGACTGAGATCAAAGCAAGAGCTGTCGGAGAACAGCGCAGCTCAACTATGCACCTTTTGACCTGATATGAAAACAGGGAAAGTGGAATCTCTCTTCATACAAGCAATCTATAAAAAATGCAGACAGGCATGAGCAAAATAAACAAATGAAAATGAGGATATTTAAAAAGTGAGGTTGGGTTGGGGGTTGGGGTTAAAGGTGGGTCTGTGAGGAGAGTTTGTCGAGAGGGTAGAATGTGTATGGGGGTTGGGTGATTGGGTGGGTGGGTTAGGGATCGGTGATGATTGCCATGGAAAATGTTATGCCCTGTGTACCCTTAAACAACATAAATAGACAAAGAAAAACTTTTGAAATGCGGAAGATATTATTTCGAGGTAGAGTGTGTTGAAAGTAGAGTTATGCACTATCAACAGCATATACTAGAAGGCCACGGCCTACATGTGGAGCCCTATTATGAGTGAAGACCAGCTGTTTGATTTAACAAACACCAATGCCACTCCCATTGTCGAAAGTAGGTCCATAATGTTAGATGCATATCAGGAAACTTCTGGTGAAGTTTGGTGAACATCCTGCACGAAACAAGGAAAATAATCATGTCATAGCGGAGACCATGCGTGACTATATGTCGTCGAAAGTAAGTCACAGCTATTGCACATGATTGCAGATGCATACTAGGAACATTGTGATGAAGTTTGGTGAATATCCTGCAAGGAAGAATCAAAATATGCATGTCTTAAAGCAGAGACCGGACGTGACTTATATCTCGTCGAAAGTAGGTGTCACAGCAACTCGAAATTTTGCACATGATGTTAGATGCAAATGAATAACATTCTTGATGAAAATCCTGCAAGAAAGAAGCAATACATGCATGCTGTAGCGGAGATCGGACGTTTCTTATGATGTTATTTACTAATATATTGTATTTCCTGCCAGCCCCTACCCCAAGAACCACAGGGCATCAAACCACATCCCTCCCTCACCCAACCACCAAATGAAATGGATGAGGATTGATATAATTTATGTAAAAACAAGTACAAACAAAACAATAAATAGTGCAGTCGTTTTTTTCAGGTACGGGGTTTTGGGTGGGGCCCATCCCTCAATATTATTGACCTAAGAATGAGAACAATAAAACATAAGGTCAGTAACAACATATTGGCCGTTTACCTAAACCAAAATTACTGCACATTTTATAGGCAAAGTTAAGTTGTGCTCCACGGGCACACAAGAAACCCATGAATAAGTTGTCCCTAAATTATTTATTCACCCATCTCGATAATGCTTTAAGGAATCCCAATTCAAAATTTGGTTGAGCTAAGACAAACAGTTTAAAAAATATAGATATATCCAACAGCTTATGCGCAAATGTTAATCTACTTAATGACAAATTGTATCGGCCATGACAATATTGGTTCCATCTAAACCCAACATATTTAGAAGACAACAATTATGTAAGCAACCCTCTAACCCAGGCCCAAATTTGTTTGAGATAGGACACGAAATGTAAGAGATATAGACCTATAAACACAAAAAAGAAATATAAAAAGATCGGACAGGGAAAGTAGCATTCAAGGAGGACAGTCAACCACAAAACACAGAAACAAACACGCAAACAGACAAACAAGAGGGCAAAAGCAATAATAAATGCAAAGACATCACAAATACAAAATGGTTGACAATAGGGCTACCGCCTTGGAACGGTCAGTGGCAAAGTAGGCCACTGGGGGTTTAAACCGGTTCTAGGCACCAAACCTCACACTTACCCTACTGTCATCCCATTAAAACAGGACAGTGTAAATAAAGAAATCCCCGCCATGATCTAATCTCTAACCAACGAGGCAGCATCAATAGGCAATATAAGTAAAACACAAATATGCTCGTGTAAATATAATACAAAAAAACAATAGCCTAGAAAGCCACAATGAAGGTACTCAATGACTTGACAGAAGCCAGCGCAGTAAGAGAATAAACCATCCCAATGGGCTTTAGGTAGGCGTCATCATAGGGTCCACAGCCTGTCCGGTCATCGTACAATTAAAGAGGAAAGCATAGTGACGATCTGTAAAAGGGTCCACCACCAAGCATGCAGTACGTTGCAAAATGATAGGGTCATAACCTCTTTTGATAAACTTTTTAACAAGTTTAACAAAGATAGTATGAAAGTGATCGTGACCAAGAATCTTACGAAGTTTATAAATCACATCACCATAGAAGTCAGGTTGTGATAGTCCTTGTCGCAGAATAGTCCTTAAATTATTTTTATATTTGGTAAGAAGATCAGGGTTACGATAATAAAATTTTGCAAAGGTTTTACGAAGTTTATGGTAACGGTAACCCTGATTGAGTAACTATTTAGTTATACAAAGATTACGAATATTAAAGTCCTCAACTCGAGTACAAGCTCTAGAAAAACGAATAAGTTCAGACACATACACCCCATAAGAAGTTGCTCAGGGAAAATCCCCATCCAAGTGGGGATAATTAACAATGTCAAAATTAAAATCATCTCTCTTGTCATAGATGTTGCTAATTATTTTACCATTTTCAATCGAGAGATCTAAATCAAGAAAAGAAGCGTTATTATCAGATATATAAGCTTTGTTAAGCTGAAGTTCTTTAGGATAAATATAATTAACCATAGTTGGAAAGAAAGGGTTGCCAATGTTCAATATGTCATCCAGATACCGAGAGGTGTCATTAAAGGCTTCAATAACATCTGCCTGGGTATCTGGTGATAGACTCAACATGAAATCCCTTTCATAGCAAAATAAAAACAAATCTGCGACAAGTGGTGCACAGTTCGTACCCATAGGGATACCAACAATTTGTCTATAAACGGTGGTTCCATACCTGACGAAAATATTATCTAATAGGAAGATGAGTGCTTCACAAACTTCATAGCAAGTCCACATACTATAATTGTCTAAACTGCCGTTAGTAAATTTTTTTATATTATTATATGCCAAAAATGTAGTATTTTCTATAGCGAATGTTTTTTGAATAAGAGAAATTAGCTTGTCTTTAATAAGGTGATGTGGTAAGGTTGTATATAATGTAGAGAAGTCATAAGTGCTTATTGATGAAACTTGACCTTTATTGAACATTTTATCAAGAACTTCTCCTGAATGTTTTATAGACCAAAATAAATTAATCCCAGAGTTTTCATAAGCTTTATCACAATATAGTTTAACGTGATCTTTAACGGCAGTAAGACAAGATGTTAAAAGTTTGAAGATGTTTGTTGTGGTGCAGGCACTAGAATTCGAAATAAAGCGAGCCTTATATGGACTTTTATGTAATTTAGGAATCCAGTACATAGTAGGCAGTTTATTTTGCTTATCGTTTACACCAGCCTTGAAAGTAGTGCACCGAGTGATATGTGCGGAAACAACATCATCCTCAGTAGAATTAACTGGAGTATACGAATTGGTGCTGCCGAGTTCCAGAGATAAAACATTGACGTAATGTAGGCGTCAAACAATAATTACATTATTAGCTGATTTATCTGCAGGAACTAAAACAAATTTATTATGAAATTCCTGAATTCCCGATTTTAAATTACGAAAGGAAAACCTAGGTCTCGGAGGAAGTAAAGAGGGGTTAGCATTATAAAAGTAAATACGTGTATCTCTAATTTTCAGAATTGACTTTTTCCAAGTAGAAAGTGTGTTTGGGTCCGCATGTTCTCTACGACACCATATGATACTAAAATCTTCAATGGAGTGGGCGATCTGGGCACGACAGGCATTAAAATCAATAGTTGAAGGTAATCTACATTAAGGACCTTTCGAAAACAAATACCGAATACGTTTATCAATAATATCAAAATTACCAGTGATGACATGACCTGCTGGAGCATAGCAAAATGTTGATGTGTTGCATTCACATTCCTTAGGAGTATTATGTACTATATCAAGGTCAGAAACTATTGTGTTGCAGTTGAAAATAATATTTCTAATAGGCTTTTTATACTTATAACAAATTACAGGACTTTCGGAATTTTTGAAATATTTTGGGATAGAATCAACTACGTGAGTATCTCGAAAAATACTAGGTATGTCAATGAAATCAATACCTTTATTAATATATAGTAGTATTAGAAAATGCCTGACGTGATCAGACTCCTTGTCAATATGGGGTCGGAGAACATGTTGTGTGTAGCTTTGAACTATGGAAGCAGTGTTATACAAGGGATCTGTACGAATGAAAATTTTGTCGGCTTCCTCGTCGATAAACTTTAGTGAAGAAATGGACAAAGAGGTAAGCCGTGAAAGCATAGAGTGTTTTCCAGATTGTTAAAAAATAATACTATTTTTAAACAGTTAATCAGCGACAGAAATAATTACACGCGATTTACGTTTGATGTTACCATTACGCCTAAGACCATGATACCTAGATTTACGCTTTCGAATAGAAAATATAGAAAAAATGTCAATATTAGGATCTTTAGAAATATTTCCTTCTTGATAAATATTGTCATTAATAGCCGAGTGGATAACGTGTCTGTACGTTTTTCATCCACTTAAGTTCTGCAATATGTCTAGCTGTTATTTTAAAGCTTTTAGTAGCATCATTATCAAAAAATATATATTCAACCGGTTGAACAGTTACGTTATTAAAATTATGACCTGACTGACGAAAGTGTTGGTACAAGTATTTTTTTTACTTTTAAGGATTACTTGCATTACATTTGTGTTCACGAAATCGAACTTTTAAGGATCGACCTGTTTGTCCAACATATTGTATACCGCAACTTGATGCATTTCAAGTCAGAACATAAATGACGTAAGATGTACGTCAATCAACATTTGAAGCTAGACATACATTAAACAATCTACCATTAACAGCTGATTTAAGGATCTTTAGAAATATTTCCTTTTTGATAAATATTGTCATTAAGGCCGAGTGGATAAAGTGTCTGTACGTTTTTCATCCACTTACGTTCTGCAATATGTCTAGCTGTTATTTTAAAGCTTTTAGTAGCATCATTATCAAAAAATATATATTCAACCGGTTGAACAGTTACGTTATTAAAATTATGACCTGAATGACGAAAGTGTTGGTACAAGTAATTTTTTAACTTTTTAGGATTACTTGCATTATATTTGTGTTCACGAAATCGAACTTTTAAGGATCGACCTGTTTGTCCAACATATTGTATACCGCAACTTGATGCATTTCAAGTCAGAACATAAATGACGTAAGATGTACGTCAATCAACATTTGAAGCTAGACATACATTAAACAATCTACCATTAACAGCTGATTTAAGGATCTTTAGAAATATTTCCTTTTTGATAAATATTGTCATTAAGGCCGAGTGGATAAGGAGTCTGTACGTTGTTCATCCACTTAAGTTCTGCAATATGTCTAGCTGTTATTTTAAAGCTTTTAGTAGCATCATTATCAAAAAATATATATTCAACCGGTTGAACAGTTACGTTATTAAAATTATGACCTGACTGACGAAAGTGTTGGTACAATTTTTTTTTAACCTATTCGGATTACTTGCATTATATTTGTGTTCACGAAATCGAATTTTTAAGGATCGACCTGTTAGTCCAACATATTGTATACCGCAACTTCGTGCATTTCAAGTCAGAACATAAATGACGTGAGATGTACGTCAATCAACATTTGGAGCCCATGGTTATAGAAACCTAAATTACTTACGCAGCCTTTAAGACAATACTACTACAAGGAATTTTACTGACAAATGTGGTTGAGCCAGGACGTACAAGAAATGTAAGATGTAGACCTGTAAATACAGCTTACACGCAGAGCTCGATGTGGATTGGGACGCCGAGGCCGGGGCGATTACATTAGCTTTCTTATTATTCGAATAATCAAGCTAAAACTGGGGGTGGGGGGGGGGGAGGGGGGAGTGGGGGGGGGGGAAGGGTGGAGGAGGGGCTTGTGGGTTAAATAGGGATGGATGTTAGTCAGCTGTATAGCTTATTTTTAAACTTGTTCAGCTTATTGATATCTATATTATAAGTTCTGTTATTATTTGATAAAAAATGGAAGTGTTTTAATGGTAACAAGGCCAACTTATGTAAATTGTTTTCCAATTAAAGGACATATTATTCACGTCACTATCATCAGATATGCATGGTAAAGAACATTTACAATTTATTATTATTATTATACTCATTCTGTACTTTCTTTTGTTTATGAATATGTGAAAAATGGAAGTTCTATGGCGGTAACAAGGCCAAACAAATGTTATTTTTTGATAAAATCAAGGACAGATAACCCACTTTGATACCATCAGATATGCATACCTCCAGAACTTGTCCGAAAATTGATTATTATACACATTCTTTGAAAGTTTGGTTTGGATAAAAAATAGAAATTGATCTGCCTTTATGGTACATTTTAGTTCCAGGGGAGTCCAGAATTTCTAGAAAACACAATTTCGATAATTTATTCAAATTCAGTCTTGGGTGGGATAGAACTCGCGATCCCTGGATTACCGAGGTGCTATCCACTACACCACTACACCACTACACCACCAATATTTTTAAAACTTGTAAAAGGCCGTTGAATAACAAATTAGGTAAGACATGTAACTAACCAATGTGCCTGTCTAAAATAAACACATGTATGTGGCTTACCTAATAAGTTTATAAAGACAGGGTCCACGGTAACACTGCAGCGTCTCTTTTTGTCATCTGAAAGGCACACTAGACGTAAGATGTATATTGAGCATAAACAATTAACTGTCTGAATGTTTCAAGTAAAAATATATACATGAACATGTCAGCAAAGACGTCAACTGAAACTATCACTAAAGGTGACGAATACCCCCGCTCTAAATTGCTAAAATATTAGTTAATTTAAGGAATTAAGTAATCAAAGTAAAACAAATGTGGATTATTCTGTAAAAAAAATAATAATGCAAAATTGAATGAATGAATGAATGAATGGTGTTTTACGGCACGTCGACACATAAATAGGTCATATTGTGCGCAAAAACTGATAAAAGATGAAGAAATGAAGGATTTAATAATTAACCTTTGATGCAGAGACACATCATATCATCACATTTGAACTGTATGCCACGTGTAATAACAATCCATGAACATTGTTCAGGGGCGAAGCGTGGCCTGTTTTCAATATACTCCTACAACGAGGTGCGAAGTTATTGGTAATTTCCACCCTTACCCCGCTCACCCCTCTTATTAATATATATTTTTTTTTTTTTGCATTTTTTCAACTATTGTGACTTTTTTATTTATTATTTCATTTTTCCAAGTTACTCCCGGGAGTAAGGTAGTATGTCACGCTACGCCCCTGCTTTTTGAAGTGAAAGACACATGAAGTTCATTATACAATATTAGAGTTGAAAATGCTTAGTCAAACAATGGGTCATACTTCTGTAATTAACTTTAACTATTATTGAAGGTTATGAATACCCACGCTTAAATTTTAAGTCAAACAAAGGATCATAATTCTGTAATAAATTAGGCAATCAACAATGGGTGATGTAGAGGGCCATAAGATCATCAGCTGTTATATCTATTTGAATTATGGGGAAAACCCATTCAAAACTGTTTGAGGAATGCAAGTAATACAAATGAGTTACGGGACGCGACGCGACAATAATGCGTTACGCGACGGGACGTTATGGACAACGTGATTCTTATATAGCCTCCACTTCATCTTGTGAAAGCGGGAGTATAATTAGGCAATCAACGAAGTATGATGTAGAGAGAAATAAGTTCATCAGTTGTTATGTGTATATGAAGTTTGGGAACTATCCATTTCGAAAGTGTGTGAGAAATGCAAGTAATAAAAAATTATAACGTGACGTGAGATGTCGGACAGCGTGATTACTATATAGCCCCCATTTATTCAAAGCGGGGGTATAATTAGTATGTGGAAAAGAAATTCAACTTTTGAAGAAAAAAATATGTAACTATATGTAAACCGAGTTATTTCCAAAAGCTTGCTTGATATATATATCGGTTTGCTCACGCGACCACGCTATTAGGGTATTTATTCAACATCGCCCGTTTAGCTCAATACGCAGAGCATTCATCTATGCTTTTGTGTGGGGTTGAAGTTCAATCCCGGGAAAAGAAAACATTTTTTGTACTGCCATTGAATTGCGTCAAAACATTTTGATCTTGTTTAAATATCTGTAAAAATGGTAGTAGTGCAATGTTTGTCAATTTTATGACAGGATATTTACATTGGAATGTACGTTTTATTAAGATTATGCCAAACAAAAATGATTACGTGGAAACACTAATTAGCATAATGCTACTTTATAATTATCCATCTTTGTAGTTGTTTGTTTCTCTGTGTTTGTGGTTGAATGCTACATTTCTGCTCGATTTTATATCTATTTTTAAATTAATCGCTTGCTTTCGGAGATTTCTCATAATGTTCCCGACTTTGGTTTGAAATATCCCAAACATTTTAACGGCGGAATTTCAAGGCACTTGGCGATTTTATGAAATAGCGATGATTTAGATGTATGTAAGGACAATGAATACGTGTAGATTATTGAAGAGCTAAACACAATAGTAAATATGTAATGTTGTGTGAATTATTCGCACAACACACGTTCTGATCCTGTAAAACATGTTTAGGTAGTTTGATGGAATTCTCTTATGTTATTTTCGAGTTATGTCAAAGACACACTTTTGATGGACTTGAGCTTTGACTTGTGTCTTTGAGGTACAGACCTGAATTTTGCACAAGACACATATTCTCAATGTGATTAACGTGTTTGTGAATGTGGATGAAATTCCCTTCAATACTTTCAAAGTTATGGCCGAGACACGACTTTGACTCATTTGACAGTTGATCTCCTCTCCAGGTGTGACCTTGAACTTTATGGTATGGACCTAATTCTTGCATACGTTCTCATTGGAATTAACGTTTGTGTGCAGTTTAACAAACATCCCTTTAGTACTTTCGAAGTAATAGCTTAGACACGATTTTCAATCATTTGATCTTTGACCTCCAAGTGTGACCTTGACCTTTGAGGTACGGACTTGATCCTTGCGTGCGACACACGTTCTGATTGCAATTTGTGTGAAGTTTCATGAAATTGCCTTTAATGCCTTCAAAATGTATGGCTGCGACACGATGTTGTTTCATTTAACTTTTAAGTGTGATCTTGACCTTATCAGTGTCACTACCATTTGTGTGGTTTCGTAAAATCCTTTCAGTACTTTTCAGTAACGGTCGCGACACGACTGACGAACGGTCTGACAAACGGTGCGATTAGTATATGCTTCCCTTCGTCGGCATTACAAAGTTACGTCTAATGGAGCTTGACGTTTTACTTGGATTAAAAGTATACTGTTTATCAGATATAGTTCATGATTATAGTGGTATATAACTTGTTATAAACGTATCTTTAATATGCTACAGAGAACAAAACACGCAAATGCATATCATTTGCCACTATGTGTGCCTATGTTTACGAAGTACGTGTTCTAGTAGTGTATGTCTTTTGTGTTAGTATAATTTTCTTACTTGTCAGATTTACTGGTTCTGTCTCTGTTGTCGACTTCTGTATCATAACAACATGATTAAGCAGTTCGTGGTCGTGATCTTTGCGGCATTCCTGGAGTATGCTATACTCTGTAACCAATATGACGTCTATTCTGCCATCTTCGTCATTGATACGTGTTGCGGCCATAACGCTGTTAAATACGTCTATCATTGCGTTTGATTTCTCCCGGTCAAATTCATCGATGCCAAATGGTTCAAGAAACAAAACAAAATCGACGTCCTCTCGAGTTACATGCCGCCATTCACTTGCCTCATTAATCTGAACACAACGTTTATTATCATAGGGCATGTCTTTGATGGCAGATAAAGCTGTCTCAAGTTGCCTAGACTGGTTGTGTCCACTGACAACAACTATATGGCGATCACGCAAGCTTTCCTGGATGTCAGGGGTCTCTGGTGGTTGAAGGAAGTCATCAGGTAACTTTTGCTCGAGAGTTTTTTTAAACTGATCTGTTAAAAAAAAAGTTTATCTTATTGCTTTCGCTACCAAAAAGGCCGAGCACGATCAAGTAATTTAGTACGTTCTTGTTGCCTTTCTGGGCTTTAGTTTTTTAATGATTCACTGCTTTTAGCTTGTCCAGATTTCTTTTCTAACCTTTGTTATAACTTGTACACACCATAACATCATTACCCATACAATAAAGATGTATAATAACTAGTATTTTTTATAGCATATTGTTCTCCTTTGAATGTTCTATTTCTCCTAGATATTATACGTTTTAAAATGTCAGTGTTTATTTACATAATCATTTAATCAGAAGCCGTTTATTTCTAAGAACTCTAATAACAGCGGTAAAACTTGTTTCCCGAAACTATACAATCCTTCTAAATACGATAATTTATACGTATGTCTCATTACGTTCACACCAGTAATTGTACACACCAGTAATTAACTACTAGCAATTAGCTCTGCAATATTGATCTATTTCCTTTCTAGTTTTGATATAAAAAATAAAACATACAATTTACTTTACCCAGAAGATCGACTTTTTGCCTTATCACACGAACTGTCCGTTTTTAAGAACCTATACACTTCTGTCGAATACGAAACTATACACTTATCGTTGGATGTACAGGCACATTTATTGGTGGTGTATACATGTATTTAGTTTGACCAGCTATTGTTTTTAACATTTGCATTGACATGTACACACCATAACACCATTACACATACTATATATGTTTATAAGAACTAATACTTTAAGATATTTCTATTTTTCTGTTTCTCCAAGATATTATACCTTTTAAAATGTCAGTGTATGTTACATAATCATTGAATCAGAAGCCGTCTATTTCCGCGAACTCTAATAATATACACTCCCAGACACATCTTTTCACGCCAGTGTGTTAACACGTCTCTTTGGAATTGAAGGTTTTATAGGAACACAATTTAAAAGTATAGCAACGTTTGTCTCTTACATTGTACAATAGCTGTTACCACCTTACACTTGTGTAATACCAATAATGACATGGGCACATACAGCGCACGCTTATATTATGAACAGTTTTATGTTTTTGCTTTTAAACAATTTTTTCTGAAATGTATGTGTTTGTTTTTGTAACTTTATGTATGTATCCGGAAGAAGGCGATAAAAGCCGAAAGCGCTCGATATAATTGTGTTGGTTTAAGCACTGTTTTGTTGATAATTTGTCTCACATTTATATATATATACATAAGTGTGTGTGTGTGTGTGTGTGTGTGTGTGTGTGTGTGTGTGAGTGTATATATATATATATATATATATATAGAGAGAGAGAGAGAGAGAGAGAGAGAGACAGAGAGACAGACAGACAGACAATATTTGCGAACAACCAAATGTGAGTTAGGTGCTAATATATATAAACAATTATAATCAGTATTAACCTGTAGTAATATGTATGTCTGTGCAAGCAAAACAAACACTAAACATTTTGGGCTAAGGTCTTTGTCACTCAGTCATTGTTATTATCATTTATATTTATTAATTTATGTTTGAGACATTATATAACCATACTCTATTGCAAATAGATGCATACTTGCAGTTCTAGAAGATAACGAAGTATGATAATGGTCATTTGAGTAGGACATTTCCATTATAGGTTTTATCACATATAATGCATAGTCAATACCATGCCGTTTTACAATACTCTTTTAAACACATATATTATTTGGAATGTTAAAGGAGAATAGTATATACAGTTGCTTACCTTTCATGCTTACTAATATTGGATCCACTGTTTTGATTCGTTTTAAAACCGCTCCTACAAATGAAAACTGAATAATGTAACTGACTATTATACTATAAACAGTGTTATAAATACAAAGTCGAATACAATATTTACGGATATAATTATAACTAAAAATGTGTCATGTGACACGGATGTGCTACATTTAACAGAGTTAAATAATATATTAATGTTTATAATTCTAAATACATGTCCTGTAACTGTTCATGCAATATCATTTGTTTATGTACATACAATTACAAGTGCTTATACATGTCACTATACTAATAGTACATATTCTATTAAGATATAGGACAAACAAGAGGCCCAAGAGGGCCTGTGGACGCTCTACTGGCTAACATGGCTCTTATAACATCAATGAAGCGAGTGACTGCCATTTACGTTTTTTTGAAAGTTTCGGGCCAAAAACAGCTTTTTGACTAAATCAAGGGCCATAACTAAAGAATCTGGTAAAGTTTGGTAAAGATCAGATGAAAAATGACGGCCATACCGTATTAACTAGGCAAAATATAGCATTTATTTTTAACTAAATCAAGAGCCATAACTCCTGTTACTGGTTCGACTGGTCAAACAAACATAGAGCTAAAAAAAAAAAAAAAATTATGAAAAAAAGGAATAATTTCAAAAAAAAAAAAAAAAAAAAAAAAAAAAAAAAAAAAAAAAAAAAAAAAAAAAATTAAATAAAAAAATTAATAAATAAAAATAATAATAATAATTAAAATAAAATTAATAATAATATAAAAAAGACAGTTGTAAAATCTTGTAAAGTTTGGCAAAGATCAGATGCAAAATGAAGGCCCTATCGTATGACGAGGCAAATTATAGCAATTTTAACAAAATCAAGGGCTATAACTCCGCTGTTACTGGTCCGATCTGGTTGGTTTTCGAACTTGACCAAGCTTTCATTGATATTAACAATCTGATCAAGTTTGGTAAAGATCAGATGAACAATGAAGCCCCTATCGTCTTAACGAGGCAAACTATAGCATTTTTAACTAAATCAAGGGCCATAACTTCGCTGTAACTAGTCCGATATGGCTGGTTTTCAAACTTGTTCGAGCTATCAATGACATTAACAATCTGATAAAGATTGGTAAAGTACGGATGAACAATGAAGCCCCTAATGTATTAACGATGCAAAATATAGCATTTTTAACTAAATCAAGGGCTACAACTCCTGATACTAATCCGATATGGCTGGTTTTCGAACTTGTCCGAGCTTTCATTGATATTAACAATGTGGTAAAGTTTGGTAAAGATAGGATGAAAAACGAAGGCCCTATCGTCTTAACGAGGCAAACTATAGCAATATAGCGTTTTTAACTAAATCAAGGACCATAACTCCGCTGTTACTGGTCCGATCTGGCTGTTTTTCGAAGTTGTCCGAGCTTTCATTGATATTAACAATGTGGTAAAGTTTGGTAAAGATAGGATGAAAAATGAAGGCCCTATTGTCTTAACGAGGCAAAATTTAGCAATATAGCATTTTTAACTAAATAAAGGGCCATAACTCCGCTGTTACTTGTCCGATCTGGCTGGTTTTCGAACTCATCCGAGCTTTCATTGATATTAACAACCTGTTAAAGTTTGGTAAAGATCGGATGAAAAATGAAGGCCCTATCGTCTTAACGAGACAAAAGTTAACAACGGACGGACGACGGACGGACGGACGACGGACAACTCGGCATCCCATAAGCTCTGCTGGCCTTCGGCCAGTAGAGCTAAAAATCAAGGAATTGTACGATACCAGCGCATGTTTGTTATCTGTATATGATATAAGTCATACCTGACGGTGTTTGTGTGGTATCGACTACGTCTTTAAGTTGATTCTCTGTTGCTCTGACCGTTTCCTGGATATCACAAATGTCTTCTCTCATCTCCATATTGACTGCGTACCACTGTTTGAAGACATCTAAGGCAGGACCAGGTGGTGGCAGTGGTTTATGCTTCAGATCATCGATATATGCCCTCATGTGTGTATGGAAAATAGGCTGGTTTACACACTTGGTCAGGCCATATGTTGCAGTATCTAGTTTCTTCCATTTTTGTTTGAATTCCATGTCGTTTATTTCAGCAGTTCCGGCCATATGATGGAGTTCATTCCTTACGTCACGTATGTCATCAATGTACTTCTTTTCGTCTTGGGTTAGTGGATTAAATATTTCCTTTAGAAGTGTTGATATTAGGGTTATGTCCCATTGTCCGCAATCGACAGGTTGCCCTTGTTTTGGGTAGATTAGATCAAGTTGATCTTTCCGTATGCGGGTTTTTTTTTGTAGTATGATTGCTTGATGGCATTGCAAAAAGTTCTCGAGGTTCGTATAGGGAACACCTGTTCGATTATCGGATTTGGCTTTTTGTAAAAACAATTCCCGATGTGGTTGCGGGCAGCCTTCAACTACAAATGTAATAAGGCGGAAGTAGTGGTCGGTTCCATCCGACATTTTTATTTATTGGTGGGTTTCACTCCATTTGTGAGTAAGTAAACCTGCAAATATGTGTGAACAGTAATCAATTGGTTGCAATGAAACACTCACCTGCTGACAAAATACAGACACAGATAACATTACACAGGGATGAAGGCATACTTCAAACTACAACGGCAACATAAACAATATAGTAAGCCATCTGAGTGAAACTATTAACAATATCACGCATAACCAAATTAAGCGTATCCTTATCAACCAATAATTCTTACGGCGCACCGGCATAATAAGGTAACATGGCGCCAACAGGAATGAACATTACAGACTCGCCTTCCATTTACATCGAGATAAAAAAAAATATGCACAGTAGGCCTAGTACCTTCTCACCTGCAGAACTGCAGAGTTGCTGCAAATGTTTTGTAAACTCTCTATTTTTTTGCTGGATCACTGTTTTCTGCCACCACTCAAGAATCACCTGTAACAATTCGGGGATCAAGATGAAGACCTTTAGTAAACATGACAAACATGACAAAATTAATATAAATTCGGGGGAATTTTAATCCTCTGCCTGGATAAGCATTGGCCCTCATCCTGTGTGGGAACCACACGGGCCTATTAAACAATGAAATGATGCCAACAGCTTTTGCGTAACTTTATGGTTGATCGTAACATCTATTGAACTATACCATAAAACACGATTCTGGCCGTGAATCTCAAAACTTGCCAATGTATAAAGAAATATAAAAAGATCGGACTGGGAAAGTAGCATTCAAGGAGGACAGTCAACCACAAAACACAGAAACAAACACGCAAACAGACAAACAAGAAGGCAAAAGTAATAATAAATGCAAACGACATCACAAACACAAAAGGGTTGACAATAGGGCTACCGCATTGGAAAGGTCAGTGGCAAAGTAGGCCACTGGGGGTTTAAACCGGTTCTAGGGTGCACCAAACATCACACTTACCTTACTGTCATCCCATTAAAACAGGACAGTGTAAATAAAGAAATCCCCGCCATGATCTAATCACAAACAACTAAATTAACGTCACGCGTAACGGTATGGCGTCATTTCATTGGCTGTTTAAGTTTCATTTGACCATGCGTAACTATACCCAAATTGCAAAAGGTTATTTGGTGGCTTCCAAGAGTAGGATGAAGGGAAAATACGAACATGCCTATATTTGATGTCACAAAGTAGGCTACACACTGTATACTACAAGAATATCTTACCGTCGACAAACTGCGTTAACTCCGTTAACTGCGTTTAAAATACATATTCAACGCTATTTACAATTCTAAGCAGATACTTGCAGTTCATTCCTTAAATGAAAATAACACTTACAAATCATTATTTACAATGGTAACAATAACCGTCTTGCACAGAAATCGTACACAAGTACAAACAATGACAACAATAAAATTACCTGGCATATGGCTCTCAAATTCGCCCTCCAACTCGATAATGCTCGTGCGTTCGGGATTGTTAGATGCTGAAATAAATTATGTTTTGTTTAATTTGGTTATTAAAATATTTATGCAACATGCCAAGTAACAAATAGCCAAAACGTAAGAAATGTCTACGCGCTAAATAAATGTATAATTTCTAACAAAAACGTTCATTATATAAATATGCAATGATGCACATGATAACATATATTATGGTTGTATTTGTCTGTTCATGTTCAGTAAGTGTGTAACTGTGTTTTCAGAGAATATTTTTTAAGATGTTTCCCTATATAAGTCTATGTAAAGCATGTGACCTCTAGGTGGATTACAATTTGAGCCCATGGTCTTGATTTGAACAAACTCGATAGAGGACTATAAGCATATGGTACATGCAACATATTAAACCTCTAGCTCATGTAGTTTAGATTTTTATTAAAATGTTCCTATATAATTCTTATAATACACCCACAGAGCGGGGCTAGATTTTACCCCAGGGTCACCTTTGAGCAAAATTGGTAAAGGACCATAATCTTATGTTACATGCAATATAATTATGAGAGCTCTACACCTTGTGGTCAGCAGAGAAGAGGTTTTTAAATGTTTCTATGTAAAAAACGTGACCCCTTAGTCGGGACCAAATCAAAGTCACCATTAGAACAAACTTGATAGAGAACCATTGGCTTATGGTATACCCGTCTCCTCCAAGATGTGGTGTAATGACTGTGTGTGAAGCCTGATTTCTTAAGTTAAATTATGACGTGATGTTATGTTGTGTGAATAAATACTAATAACGGTGATCCTTTGGAAGCAACTAACACAACCAAGATAATAACGTAGCAGACTCAGTTGTATCGAGTCAGCTCATGAGAGGTAATGTAAGAAGCAACACCTCTCACGCCCCCTAGCACCGGCTTGCTCGGTAATCTACTCCAAAACCACCTATATTATGCTTGTTGATACCAAAGGACCAGTTAAAATAACACTACTGATTCGAAGCAACGGGAGACCTTTTACAGCCGCCACACTGCACTAAACGAACGATAGTGTGAATGTTATTAAAAAACAAGAGGTCAATGACCTTGAAGCTCTACTGATTGATTTTGATTTCAGGAAGTAGTCGCTACAGACTTGTTTTTTGAAAATCTATTTTTAACCGTGGTGGCCATCTTGAATTTCCGGCCGACCTGAAATTTTGCTAGGATCAATAAGACATTAAGAGCAACATTCCTGTGAAGTTTCATGAAAATCCGTCAAGTAGTTTCAGAGAAGTAGTCGCTACAAGTTTTCATTATATAACTCTATGTAAACAAAGATGGCCGCTGGCAGCCATGTTTAACGTCAAATCAAAACGATTTTCGACAAGGACCAACATCATGTCATACTGATCATTTTAGAAAAAGTCCCATATCAATATCTCTTATTGTTTTGAAGAAGTAGTCGCTACAAACTTATTTATTTTAAATCTATTTTTAGCTGTGGCGGCCATCTTGAATTTCCGGCCGACCTGAAATTTTTCTAGGATCAACTAGACATCAAGAGCAATATTCCTGTGAAGTTTCATGAACATCCGTCAAGTAGTTTCAGAGGAGTAGTCGCTACAAGTTTTTACTATATAACTCTATGTAACCAAAGATGGCCAATGGCAGCCATGTTTAACGTCAAATCAAAATAATTTTCCACAAGGATCTACATCATGTCATGCTGATCATTTTAGAAAAAGTCCCATATCAATATCACTTATAGTTTTCAAGAAGTAGTCGCTACAAACTTTTTTTTTAAAAATCTATTTTTAGCTGTGACGGCCATCTTGAATTTCCGGCCGACCTGAAATTTTTCTAGGATCAATTAGACATCAAGAGCAACATTCCTGTTAAGTTTCATGACAATCCGCCAAGTAGTTTCAGAGGAGTAGTCGCTACAAGTTTTTACTATATAACTCTATGTAAACAAAGATGGCCGCTGGTAGCCATGTTTAACGTTGAATCAAAACGATTTTTGACTAGGATCAACATCATGCAATGCTGATCATTTTAGAACAAGTCCCATATCAATATCACTTATAGTTTTCAAGAAGTAGTCGCTACAAACTTGTATTTTGAAAATTTATTTTTAGCCTTGGCGGCCATCTTGAATTTCCGGCCGACCTGAAATTTTTCTAGGATCAACTAGACATCAAGAGCAATATTCCTGTGAAGTTTCATGAACATCCGTCAAGTAGTTTCAGAGGAGTAGTCGCTACAAGTTTTTACTATATAACTCTACAGTAGGAGCGCCAAGCCGCCGCGGAGGGATATTTACTTAAAAACGTCACTCGCAAAAAACGTAAACAAACTGCGTTTTGAGCAGATTTCAGGGTGGCGGTCAAAATGACACAAGTGATGTAAACTGTATTCAACTGACAATGTACAATGATGACACACATAAACAAATGCATCAATTCGTTTGTTACAGAATGAATTTTAAGTTTTTACGTGTTTTGTCGATTCTCTTTTATTAAAAATATGATTTCTAGGCTTTTACAAATTACCGATCGTTTCGAAAATTTATGTGAAATTTTAGCTTTTAATCAAATTGATAATTACAGTTTGTTCTTATAGCGAGAAAAAAGACGAAAGCATTAAAGTCAAGAAAAAGTCTTCCTCTACAGGCCTGTAAAATTTCATCAAAATTTGGAAAAAGTACTTTTTTCTACCCAGAAAAACGTTTCATGACCGTTCATAAAATTACACACAGAAAAGTGAGACTCTCTTCAACCGTGTGCTTCATACAAAAAACTTTCAGAATCATATTTTTATCACTACAATTAAAACATAATTTATACAAGCCATTTCCGTATAAAATAACCATCATTTTTATGGCCTACTTTTAAAAATAAATTTAGGTCTATGTTGTGTTATTGTGAAAAATATTTCAGTCAACAATCATGCGAAAGAGCAAAATGTCAGCTGTTTATCGATCGACTTCAATTTTTTTATTTTGTATCTCGATTTGTATGAACATTTTAACAGCGAGAAAAAAGACAAGAACATGAACGATGAGTTTAACCCTTCCTCTGGCAGTATGTGAATTTTCAAGCGAATTTGAAAAAAGTACTTTTTTCTACCCAAAAAAACGTTTGGTCACTGTTTTACGCAAGCGTTTCGAACGTTGTTTTTGTGTAGTTTTGTTACACGGCATGGAATACGGCATGCAATACATCGGTCAGCTATGTGTGTGATACATTCTGAAATTACCTGATATATTGTAGTGAACAGACAGTCGATAAGAGACAAAATATTTATGCTAACATGATATATTTTAAATTCGATTGTTATTGAAAATATTGCAAAAAAATCAATACCGTGTTTCCCCGAAGACCACATTCCAACACAGAATAGTGACGTCACAATGCTTGTACTTATTATAATCACAGGGTGAAAAGGTGTACGCGGACAATTTTTTAAATCTTCGAAAGGACGTGTGTTTTTATTGATTTATTTTGGTCGAAGAGCCCTTTAAAAAAAGTATCATTGGCTATTATTCTTTCGACCCATCCACCCCCGCCCCCGCCCCCCACCGAGCACATTTTTTTTAAATGGACAAAATTAATCTAGAATGCGAACTATGATTTTAAATGTATTTTAAAGCCCATTTGGATTGTCGACGCAAATATAATATGAACTAGGGCTTTATTGATTTGAACAGCGACCGCAGAGGGAAGTAAGATGAGGGAATAGTCCCATTAGACATGCCATCACCAGGGCTCCAGCTCCTTAGGTTCAACGCCTTTTCCACTGTGTAACCGATGCCTCTTTATGGAAAGTCTGTGAAATAGCATCTTTGAAACAATCTGTGTATTAAACCGTGCCAGCGCCTTTACATCTGAGATACCAAGAACACATGATTGGCAATCGACCACTTACATGTATGTCTACCCTGCTGAACCCCCTCCCCTCCCTCCGCCCCCACCGCCACCACACACAGTTTAACTCATCTTAGTGGGGTTCGGGGTCCCTCCCGCCCTCACTCCGTTTAACTTATCCTAGTGGGGTTCGGGGTCCTGCTACCCGTATTATGTTACAAGTGGGGTTCGGGGTCCCTCCCGCCCTCACTCCGTTTAACTTATCCTAGTGGGGTTCGGGGTCATGCTACCCGTATTATGTTACAATGCGCGTTCTGACGTATATTTCAGTTATAAAACGGAGGACTTTTTACGTTTTCGATTTCCGAGTTAGGCGTAGGGTCGGGCGTACCGTGCTTACACAGAGCTACGCCAATGACACCTACCATCCTTTATGAAACTATATTAGTATCAATCAGTAAGGGATGGACGGAACCCTGCAGTCTATAGGGTAGATAGGCTCGCGAGGGTAATAACCCTAAACTTAGTATCCTTTTGTAGATTTTTTTTTTCTCAATAAAATTCGGATTCGGCCGGGTTAGCGATGACCAAGACACTTTCCCTTAGTCTCGTCCGTCGGATGGGGACGTGAACCGGGCGGTCCCGTGTATCGGTTTATCCTCCGAGCACGTTAAAGAACCATAGGAATCTATTCGATAACAAGAGTAGGGCAGGTTCCCAGATTTCTATGTATTCCTTCCCCTCTCTCTGGGGCGGCTCTAAATAACCTATACTGTGTTGATGAGCCGTTAAACAACATTCAATTCAATTAAAACGTATATTGTCTCGTGGTCTAGCTTGTGTGTCGTCTCAACATGGGATAAATAAGAGCTATTAACATAACATATTTACTTATATATATTAGGCAAAAACAAATAATACGTGTGTTTCCGGTGGCCCGACCGACCCTATTTTTAAGGAGCCGACCCTAAATCTTTTTATGAAAAAAATATTGTTCCGAACAATGATTTATCACAATATATCGAGGTAAACTGACATCACAGATAAACTTTCAGCTGTATCATCAACTTGATTGGGGTTTATGATATAAATACATGTAGAATCTAACAGTATCTTGCTCCAAAAAAAAAAAAAAAATGCCTACCTACCGACCCTATTTTTTTAGAGCATGCAATAGGAAACACACCTATTTTTTGTTTGGCCTTACTATATTTAACTTATAAATCGGCTACTGTGCAGCTTCTTCTATTTTTTAATTTTCTAACGTACTTAAAATTTTAAGATGGTCGCCAAAATGAGAAAAGCATGAAAAACAGCATCATGTATTATATATAAGGCCGGGTAGAAAATACTTGTGTTTCTGGTTAGCCGACCGTCCCTATTTTTTGGCGCCGACCCTACAGTTTTTTATCATAAAAAAAAAAAAAGAAAAAAAATTAGAAAAAAAGAAAAGAAAAAGTTTTCCGTGTTATTTGTTGAAAACAAACATGTTTTAAGTATTCTTGAATTAAAACTTAATTAAGCCCCTAGCAAAGATGCTAAATATATTAAAATAGAATCCGATTAGTTTTGACATCCATGAAAAAAAAAAAGAAAAAAGAAAAAGAAAAGAAAAATAATACCTACCTACCTACCCTAATTTTTTCAACCGAGTAACCAGAAACACAGGTATTTTTCTATCTGGCCTAACACACAAGTCTGTCATGTGCTTTTGTCAGCAAGGACATTTATCATTCCTGTTTTATTTTAAATGGATTGGAGGCGGTCTGGAAGACTATAGGCGTCTATTCAAATACGTAATGCGTTTCATTTTCATATTCAATGTACATAATATTATGCTCTAACCACAACTGTGCCAAAATAAAATTCATATTTATTTTCATATATATTGGACATGTCAATAGCATTGAATAATTGCTAAGGAAGAACTTTATACATATTTTCATAGAATAAGACGAAAATGTGTGTTTCATGAACATAGATAATAGAAGATCTTACATGAGAGCTGGCAGAGCTTAAAGTGATCCCTAAGCGTCTGCCATGTCCACTGGCACAGATATATATATTATAGGGAGGTCAAGTGTAGTTTAAATGTTGGATATTCTCAGGTTTAATGAATTCATAAGTCATTCAACTGGAAAAGTGATCATTTGTTTAATAGGCATGTCAAACATATAATACATACCGGTAATGGCTGTGAGTGAAATGTATAAATTACTGGTGCAATATTATCAACAGTTTAGTAATATAATAATAACTATTAGCTTTACACTACTCTAGTATTAATATTAATGATTGCAAAAATGTGAATTATGTAGAAAAACTAATGGGACGCTGCGAGTTGTTAGCTTTTCAGCAAATCAAGATTGCTGTGTGTCCCTTTAAGGTCCATAATTAATATGTTAATAAAACAAGTTACAACCCTATGCTGTGTTTTTTTAAAGTTGTGTCACAGGTTTTGAACATAGTTCAGCATCAACATGCATTCTCCGTTATATGTACACGTAACAGTCAGTTCAATAAAACTGTATACTTCAACGTCTCAAATGGAACGATGAGTGTTTTTTTATTGAGTATTAAATAAGCAAAACTACTTTTCACATCACTCTCATTGGCATGGATGACAGGCTAAATGCATGTGGGAGGAAACCAGCATACACAGATCATTGTGTGAAAAACTTGAGTGTCAATTAGTGTTGAGAACAAGAACTGTAGATGTAGTTCAAGATAATCCATTCAATTTATTGTTCAATACTTGGAGTATACCGTAACCTTGTGTTGGGTAAATGGCAGCATCTTGTCTGAAAAATAAAGAAAATGCAAACACTGAGTATTACAACTTAAATATCTGCTGTACTTCAAATACTAAAACTTGATCACTTTTAATAATATACAAAATATGTATTTTATATAGAACCTATACAGGCCAAATAAAATAAAAATTAAACCTGTGTTTACATATCATTGTTAATAAAAGTGGGCCAGTATATTTATTTGGTATCAATTATTTACTTATCATTTTTTTACTCCATGAATTATATTTAGACCACAAGAACATTAAATAAAGAAAAATCTGACTGGCTGCAGGCTTAAACATATTAAAACAGATTATATTATTTTTTTACCTCACAATAACTGATTATTATTTCATTCCCAATAAAAAGAGGAGTCAGCAGTGTATTAAGGGAGTTGGTCTGGTTTAATACAGTAAACACAGACCTGTATATTTAATTCGGTCTTAGTCAATATAAAATTTACTGAAAAAGATTACCAAATGTTGTTGTTTTTTAATACTGAGAACGTATGTATTGTTTAAGATCCTTTTCATGCTTTAATACTGTCTCTCAGTTCCACCTTTCAAGGTAAGGTTTCCAGGTGTTTTAACTAGATTTATCTAATTATTGTTATTTTATTTATTTTTTGGCATTGATGTGAAATGCTTCCACACCATACAAATAAGTTCTGCTTACAAACCTCTATGAAATCCATCTTGTTTTTGTGAGCTCCTCCAACCTCACCTCATCCAACCAAGAGTCGCATTTCAGATCAGAATATGTAAGATGCAGGCATCATGTCTGTGAGATTGATGTCTCCCTATGAAAAAAATAATGACACAGTGTATAAACGCAATTGCCAACTTTATTTGGATCTGAACAATTTCGCTGAAATGAAATAATAATTAGATAGATCTATGCATTCAATTCTTATTTCTATGTACTGTTACTTAGAAAATGTGTTCATCAGGGCTTTTTTCCACAAAATTGGGAAGAGGCCCAGGCCTGTCCATGTTGGGGAAAAAAGACGAGCTTATTTCTCATTTTGGGAAAGATGTAAGATTTTCCCAATTAAGTAAATTTGACAATACTATGCTTTATTTATATTTTCAGCCAACAGTTATTATAATTACTGTTTCTCAGTCAGAACTTGTTTCTCAGTCAGAACTGATTCCACAGACAAAAACATGGTGCAGAATTAATGCTTTTTCTCAAATTCTGAGACAATGCTGCTTTCTGATTGGCAAATATTTCTGCCACAATTGGGGAACAAACAGTCAAGTTCTCAATTGGGAAAGAGGCCTTTTAGAGGTGTCTCTGTTACACAAGGTAAAAAAACCCTGTTCATGGTACACAGATCACTTTAACTGGGATGTAGTGTATATTTTATTTTTAATTGAAAACCAAGTGTTGCAGTATTTAGCATTTCATTGAACACATTTTAAGTAGGGTTTGTAGAGAAAATATGCAGGAGGGACGTAGAAGAGAGGGGAAGGGGGTTGGGGATAGTGGTGGGGGCAGCAGGGCCTTTTTACCAGTTTTGGGGAAGGGGCCTTTTGCTCTTAATTGGGGGTGGAATACATAAATGGGGAATGAAATTTCCAATGTAAGTTTAAAAAGTGGGGAAGTCTGCATACTTTTAAAAGAAATGAGCGCGGAGAATGGGCCTTTTACAGGCCGCTTCAAGGAAGGGTAAAAAGTCCATGGGGAGGGTATGCGTCAGCTGCCTGTGGGTAAATGTAGAGAAGGGGGTGGCAGGGATGTGGTTTAGGAATTGCTGTGTCCCATGGCCATGCAGCATATGTGGGGTTTGACACTGGCCATTACAGGCATACCATAAGGTGTACCCCTTCACAGGGTTCAGGGCTGGGGGTCTCCCAGCGGTTTTGGGGAACAAGGGAACATGGACCACCCCTGGAAGGGCCTCATGCCTACAGGTCTTGTTATTCAAACAAGAATGATTCTGAGAGAGGAATCATATGAATAATTCAATGAAATCAACAACTGTCACGGCTGATCCAGTTATGTTTACTATTTACACAGTTTGTCAACATTAACACCATCGATGTGCTTGGCAAATTTCAAGGAAATACTGCATAAACAAACCAAAAAAAGAGTTGTACATGTACACATTTGAACTTACGTGTTATTTGCCTGCAGTGCAGAGTTCTAAGACAGTCAACTGTTTCCTTCATTACGTTAACCTGTGTACTGTATATTTCCAATTGTTTATCCCAGTGTGAACACTCTGCATCAGATAAACTATCAAAACTCAGTGGCTTCAACGTTTACCAACGTGTAAACACATTCTACGTATTGATGACGTAATCCAAAACTGACATTTTACAAAAAGCGTTCACTCCTGTAAAATGGGTACGCGTAAAATTGATAACTGCGGTCTGAATCGACGTTTTTACAAAAAGAAAATGGCGGCGTTTTGTGTTTTTTTTAATGAAATAGTCCGGCAAACACTAAAAAAATAATCCCTGTCGCGGAGAATCAAAATGATCAAAAAAGCTGAATAATTAGTTCCTGGCGTTCCCACTGCTATGTAACCAAAGATGGCCACTGGTAGCCATGTTTAACGTCAAATCAAAACGATTTTCGACAAGGACCAACATCATGTCATGCTGATCATTTTAGAAAAAGTCCCATATCAATATCACTTATAGTTTTCAAGAAGTAGTCGCTACAAACTTGAATTTAAAATATCTATTTTTAGCTTTGGCGGCCATCTTGGATTTCACATCAACATGAATTTTTGCTAGGATCAACTAGACTTCATGGGCAACATTTCTGTAAAGTTTTATGAATATCCATCCAGTAGTTTCAGAGGAGTAGTCGCTACAAATAAAAGTTAACGGACAGACGGACGGACAGACGGACGGACGGACGACGGACGCCGCACCACGGCATAAGCTCTGCTGATCTCTGATCAGTAGAGCTAATAAGTATAAAAGTCGAACAGGAAATGCAGCTTTCAAAGAACACAGTAAACCCAAAAACACGCAAAACGACAAACATGAATGGCAATGTTAATAACGAATAAAGTCACAAAACACAAAAAAGGTTGAAAATAGGGCAACCGCCTTGGAACGGTCAGTGGCAAAAAAGGCCGCTGGAGGATTAAACCAGGTTCTAGGGTGCACCAAACCTCACACTTACCCTACTGCCATCCAAATAAAACGGGACAGTAAATAAAGAAATCTCCGCCATAAACTATTCTCTAACCAACATGGCAGCATTAATAGGCAATATAAGTAAAACACAAAGATGCTCGTGTATATATAAATACAAAAAAAGCCTAGAAAGCCACAAATAAGGTACTCATTGACTTGGCAGAAGCCAGAGCAAAAAGAGAATAAACCATTGAAGACACGACAAGACAAGATTGCAGACAAACATCAAACGTCACCGTCCTTTTGGGCTTTAGGTAGACGTCATCATAGGATCCACAGCCTGTCCGGTCATCGCACAATTAAAGAGGAAAGCCTAGTGGCGAACTGTATATGGGTCCACCACCAAGCATGCAGTACGTTAAAATGATAGGGTCATACCCTCTTTTGATAAACCTTTTAAGAAGTTTAACAAAGATAGTACGAGTGATCATGACCAAGAGTCTTACGAAGTTTGTAAATGACGTCACCATAGAAGTCAGGTTGTGATAGTCCTTGTTTCTCGTGGAATATCCTCATCTAAATGGGGATAATTAACAACATCAAAATTAAAATTATTATTTAATTCGTGAATAGAAGTAACCTTAGTAGAAAAGAAAGGGTTGTCAATGTTCAATATGTCATCCAGATACCGAGAGGTGTCATCAAAGGCTTCAACAACATCTGCCTGGGCATCTGGTGAAAGACTCAACATGAAATCTCTTTCATAGCAATATAAAAACAAATCTGCGACAAGGGGAGCACAGTTCGTACCCATAGGGATACCAAACATTTGTCTATAAACGGTAGTTCCATACCTGACGAAAATATTATCTTGTAGAAAAGTAATTGATTCACAAACTTCATGGCAAGTCCACATAGTGTAATTGTCCAAACTGCTGTTAGTAAAGTTTTTTTGAATGAGAGCAATAAGCTTCTCTTTGATAAGGTGGTGTGGTAAAGTTGTATATAATGTAGAAATATCGTAAGTACTTATAGATGAAGCTTGAGGTTTATTACAAATGTTATCAAGAAATTAATTCCAGAGTTTTCATAAGCTTTAGCACACTATTGTTTAACGTGATCTTTAACGGCAGTAAGACAAGATGTTAAGCGTTTGGAGATATTTGTAGTGTGCAACAACTAGAATTGGAAATAAAACGGGCTTTATGTGGTTGTTTGTGTACTTTGGGAATCCAGTACATCGTTGGAAGTCTGTTTTGCTTTTCGTCTATTCAAGCCTTGAAATTTGTGCACTGAATGATATGCGTGGAGGCATTATTATCTTCAGTAGATTGCACTGGAGTATACGAATGAGTACTCCCGAGTTCATGAGATAAAACACTGACGTAATGGAGGAGTCAAACAATAATAATATTATTAGCTGCTTTATCAGCAGGAACTAAATCAATCTTATACTCTTTTATATAGCACAGTAGCGTTGCTTGTGCAGTGTGGCGGCAGTAAAACGTCTCCCCGAGCTTGCAATCAGGACTGTTATTCATTCGGTCTTCGGAGATCGCTGAGCCCGATACTTTTATTTAGATATCGGTGGTACATTTTCAAATGCTTATGTTTTCTTACTTAAATTTCGATTTGGTGGTTCCACTACTACGGCCGATAAAGTCTCTTGGTATTGTTTAACCACCCATAGGATACGCTGTCTGCTTTTTAACTTAGTCTTTTGACTGGTACTTGTGATGCGCAGGCTTCATAACCGCTGCTCCTAACTAAATTTCATTTTGTTTATTTCGCTCTTCGGGGCATAGAATTTTGTTAGATATTGGGACCATACGCCGCTGGACATGGAATTATGACAGTACAATTAGCATGTCCACCGCCATATGCATGCCATCTTCGGGATGGTTAAAATTCTGTACTATTGATTTTATGAATATTGAGTTCTGCTCAACCCGGGGCTAGAGGGCGTGAACGGTAGCAAGCACTTTTCACTACCGTTCATGAACTCAATCAAACCGAGACTGCAATATTTAGTATTTATCGTGTTCGGCCGTTTCCAAAGGTCCACTCCCATACTATTTTATTATGAAATTCACGGCTTTCCGATTTTCAAATTACGAAATGAAAACCTAAGTCTAGGTGCAAGTAGGGCGGTATAGAAGTTAATACGGGTAGCTATGATGTGAAAAATAGTATTTTTCCAAGTAGAAAGGGAGTTAGGGTCAGCATGTTCTCTACGACACCATTTAATACTAAAAACATCAATGGATTTGGCGATCTGACCACGACATGCTTTAAAATCCCTCAATTACAGAAGGCAATCTATACTTTGGACCTTTAGAAAATAAATACCGAATACGTTTATATATAATATCAAAATTACCAGTAATGACATGACCGGCCGGAACATAGCAAAATAATTTAGATTTTCTACACTCGCATTCCTTAGGAGTGTTATTTACTATATCAAGGTCAGACACTATTTTGTTGTAGTTGAATATCATATTTCTAATTGGTTTTAATGATAATACTGGTAAGGGTGAACCCCTGGACGTAACACACACACTCGAGAGAATAAAGTAGCAGAACCGGTTTTATCGAGTCTCTTTATGAGAGGTAATGTAGGAAGTAACACCTCTCACGCCCCTAGCTCGCTGATCCCAAAGGACCAGTACAACTTGTTATAATGTGGAACTCCTGATTAAAATATTTCTCATGTGATACTCTCACGTGATACACTGATGTCATACTCTCACCTTTTTTTCTCGGCCATCTTTATATATAAAGACAGCCCATTTATTTTCCCCGTCATAGGTACATGGGCGTCGGAGAATCATCTCCCGTGGTACCGTACAATAGTCGATAATTGTAATAAATCATTTTATATCTAAGCAACAAAGCATTCATAATACATGCCAGCCAAATAAATGAGTACAAGAACGAAGATCACAATTCTAATCGTGATATTGTATGCCCAAAATACGAATAAGTTAAAAGATGAATGCCTCACTGTAGTAAGATGATTTATCTTCGGCTATTATATATCATAATATACTCATTTATTGACACATTGAATTACAATTCAATTTAACCATTGCTATGATGGAGATTTTTTTTTCTATCCTCCTTGTTGTCACAAAAAAACTGCTATTTGTAAATAGGTGATAATACACGTTAGGCATCGGACATTTAATCTTTTGATGGTGGGGTGTGGGGGGTGTGTGTGTGTGTGTGGGGGGGGGGGGATCTTTTACTGAAACCAATTTCTGAAGGTTAAACAAATAATCTGGATCCAAACAATTGGGAGAGAAAGTAGGTGAACTCGCAGGAAAATGTCCGGCCCCCTCCAGAGATCAAATGGTCGACCCCTTATTAAAAGAAAGGGAGGTAATTCATGTTATATTCCGTCCATATTTTCCCGAACGGTTGTTTCCCTTTCTAGTTACAATACCAAAAATAAATAGTAAGAAAATAGACTTTGTCTATGATCTTTCCTGTCGTGCCCTTAATGGTTTATTATCTTGTTGCTCTGACTTCTGCCAAGTCATTGAGTACCTTCATTGTGGCTTTCTAGGCTATTGGTTTTTTTCTATTATATTTACACGAGCATATTTGTGTTTCACTTATATTGTCTATTGATGCTGCCTCGTTGGTTAGAGATTAGATCATGGCGGAGATTTCTTTATTTACACTGTCCTGTTTTAATGGGATGACAGTAGAGTAAGTGTGAGGTTTGGTGCACCCTAGAACCGGTTTAAACCCCCAGTGGCCTACTTTGCCACTGACCGTTCCAAGGCGGTAGCCCTATTGTCAGCCCTTTTGTGTTTGTGATGTCGTTTGCATTTATTATTGCTTTTGCCTTCTTGTTTGTCTGTTTGCGTGTTTGTTTCTGTGTTTTGTGGTTGACTGTCCTCCTTGAATGCTACTTTCCCTGTCCGATCTTTTTATATTCCTCATTCATTATAAAAGACCCTTGTTCTAACTGAGTTAAAAAAGACTAGTGTAATTTTGCCATTTCTCATTAAATTTGCCAATATAATTTACTTATATAATATTACTTTTTTCTGTGTTATATTGGTAGAGAACTGCGTTTTTATACATGGTTAAACATGGTAATCTCTTATCTATTCTGCAAAAGTAAATACAGTTCTTGGCTACTAGAATAAGATGATTTAAAGTATTATCTAGTGTAATATCTCCAAATATAATTTTACTTATGTCTAATGTTAAATTATTAAGATGTCTGCACCGTTCTTTAAACCAGTTGCAAACACTATTCCAAAAATATTGCACATTTCTACAGTGCCAGAATAAATGAAATAATGAGTCTTTGTCTGCATTACAGAAAGAACATCTGTCATAGTTAGTAATATTCATTTTAACAAGAAGTTTATTTGTTGCTAAGATACGGTGTAATAATCTTGTCTGTAACCAAATAAGTGCAGTGTCTTTTGTTATGTTAAAAGGGAGTTAAAATACATTTCTCTATTCTTCTTTGCTTTTTCCTAAATGTTCTTGATTTCATTTTAGTATTGCTTTTGGTTCAGTTGTTTTTCTATTCAGACTTTTGTAAATATTTTTGCACCCCTTGTCATCTTCCTTAATTACATGTAGGTCCTGAATGGTTTTGAATAGGGCCAAATATTTTATATTTATCTTTTTTTATTTCTAATTGTCTAATTGTTGATTTTATTGCCCTTATAACACGTTCATACTCAATAAAGTTTGAAAAATATCCATATTTTTCTTGAAACATGTCAAAAGACAGAAAACCACCATTTTCATCTAAAAAATCATTAACAAAAATAATATTCCTAACTAAATAATGATTACTATATAAACAATTACTTCTAGTCTTAATTGTATCATTAAGAAAAACTGGTTCCATTAATATATCATTCCATGAATTTGGAGTAAGTTCTTATTTTAACTGACTCAATGCACTATATACTCCATTCCAAAATGGGTTGTCTATCTTGTTCAGGTTGTTGTCTATGTTATGTCCAAATTTAACATGTGCTTTTGAAAAAGGGTACATAGTTTCGAAAAGGTGGCACTCATAAAAAGAACGATGTCCTTTCCATAATATTGTCTATTTGGCCCTTCAATGATTGTAATAATTCATTATATATCTAAGCAACAAAGCATTCATAATACATGCTAGCCAAATAAATAAGTACAATATCGAAATCTCAATTCCAATCTTCTTGTTTTATGCCCAAAATACGTTAAAAGATGAATGCATCACTGTGGTAAGAGGATTTATATTCGGCTAGCATATATCATAATACACATCATAATCAAATTTAACCACTGCTATGAGAGAAAAAGTTTTTTCTATTCTCTTTGTTGTCACCAATAACCTGAAATGTGAGACAATACATAAAAAAGACCAAAAAAACCCAAAACCCCCCGAACATTTCGTCTTTTTTTTTGTCTTTTTTTTGCGAGGGTGGGGGTTGGGGGAGGAGGCGGTGCGGCGGGGGGTTGATCTTTTACTGAAAAAATTAGTACATAAATAACCCGGTGCAGTTTCTGAAGGTTAAAAAAAAAGGCTAAAAAAAACATAATTGGATGAGAAAGAACTCACCAGGTTCCCTCCTGGGAAAAAATGGAGAAAATCCAGGTTCCCTCCTGGGAAAAAATGGTCGACCCCTTAGTAAAAGAATTGGAGGTAATTCATGTTATATTCCGTCCATATTTTCCTGAACGGGTTGCTTCCCTACCTACAGTGACAATACCAAAAACAAATAGTAAGAAAATAAACTTCCTCATTCATTTTAAAAGACCCGTATTCTAATTTTATTTAAAAAGACTAGTGTAATTTTGCCATTTCTCATTAAATCTGCCAATAGAATTTGTTCTGAAAGCTATTACTTTTTCTGTGTTATATTGGTAGAGAACTGAGTTTTTATACATGGTTAAACATGGTAATCTCTTATCTATTCTGCAAAAGTAAATACATTCCGTGGCTACTAGAATAAGTTGATTTAAAGTATTATCTAGTGTAATATCTCCAAATATAATTTTACTTATGTCTAATGTTAAATTATTAAGATGTCTGCACCGTTCTTTAAACCAACTGCAAACACTATTCCAACAAGAAATATCACTGTAAGTGATAAATGCCCCCGAAGTGTCCTTTGACCTAAGTATGACCTTGACCTTGGAGCCATGGACCTGGATTTGAGCATGACACCTCATTTGTTTGTGGTGAGCACTTGTGCCAAGTTATTTGAAAATCCGTCCAGGCATGCAAGTTATTGACCGGACACGATTTGACCTTTGACCTCTAAATGTGACCTTGACCTTGGGGCCACAGACCTGGAATTTGTGCGCGACACATCGTCTTGTTCTGGTGAGCATTTGTGCCAAGTTATTGGAAAATCCGTCCATGAATGCCAGAGTTATTGACCGGACACAATTTGACTTTTTTTTTACCTCCAAGTGTGACCTTGAAGACCTGGGTTTTGCGCGCGACTCATCGTCTTGTTATGGTGATCACTTGTGCCAAATTATTTAAAAATCCCTGCAGGGGTTGTGACGTTACGGTCCGGACACGAAATTGCGTACCTGGTTTTGACCTATGAACTTCAAGTGTGACCTTGACCTTTGAGGTACGGACCTGGGTTTTGCGCGCGACACAGAATTTTAGTATTGCTTTTTTGGTTCAGTTGTTTTTCTATTCAAACTTAATTAGATGTAAAGCTAATTTTTGAATGGGTCCAAATATTTTATATTTATCATTTTTGATTTCTAATCGGCTAATTGTTGATGTTATTGCCCTTATAACACGTTCATACTCAATAAATTTCGAAATATATCCATGTTTTTCTAGAAACTATTCAAAAGACAGAGAGTCACCATTTTCATCTACAAAATCGTTAACAAAAATAATATGCATAACTATGTAATGTTAACTATATAAACAATTACTTCCAGTCTTAGTTGTACTATTGAGAAAAACTGGTTCCATTAATATATCATTCCATGAATTTGGCGTGTTCTTTTTTTAACTGACTCAATGCACTACATACTTCATTCCAAAATGGGTTATCTATCTTGTTAAGGCGTGCCATGTATAAAGATGCGCAAGTTTAAACCTGTATCTGTATAGTTAATAAGGAATGTTAACCACTTCATTGTTTTGAAAATCGATATTGAATAACTGTTCTCTGATTCGTTAATGCTCCACTGATTAAACGCACACCATAGTAAACATATTCCTTGACTGTGTCCCAGAAAGCGCAATTCCGACTATCGACAGGTGAGCTCCTGTTATGGAATTAAAACAAGATCGAACATGTATCTGACTCATTAGTTGTTGCATACCATGTTTGATAGCCTAATAAGAATAGGCACGTTCTCTATGACAGCAGAGGTTATTTCATCCTCATACTATTTGGATTTAATAATACTTTAATTATTTCAAATCAACCCAATATTATTAAAGGTCTGCTATTAATATGTAGCGTTGTTTGATGTTTAATATAGATTTTGTATCATGAAAAACTAAAACAAATTGTTTGTTCACATTTTAAACAATAACCAACACACTTAATACAATGCGTAGTATTTATAAACCGATAATGCATCCGCTAAATAATAAAAACAAATTTTCCCAGGGTTTAACCCTGTCTTTTTATAGGCAGTGACTCATCTCTTCGAGTCAGAACGCATTCAAAACGTGATCAGACATGTCTAGCTATCATCAATTTGATTGGATGATTTTATTCGATATTGGTATTAATAAAATAGGCTTTATCAACAACGAGGTTCATTCTCAACTGATAGCAGGAACTCGAACATTATTTAATATTTGTTCTAAGTTATGTGTGTTTATCAAACGTTTAAAACGCCATTTGTGACTGGTATACATGGTCTATATTATGTGAAAACAGGCGAAGTTGTAACGTTGTTGCCAGTTATCGTCTGCAATAAAGTAGGTGTTATATGACACCCCTATACAATCGAGTATTATTTTAACCATGCTCGCTTTGTGATATTCATCGGTAAGATAAACATTAAATTTTTCAGTCGTATTTTGATTGGTTAAAATATTTCAGAATATTTATAAGGGGAGATCCAACGAAGGTAATGGCTGGGGGTGGTTTCCCTTGTATATTTGAACATGTTTCATGTCAGGGACATTTTTCTTAAAAAAAGCAACAAAAAAACAGTTATTGTTAACTTTCAAAAATTATATGCTTAAAGTTTAATTGATTTTCTTTCATTATTATGAAAATAGTGTTATATGGTTCTTTCTGACTTTCATAATTGAATAAAATCATGAAACCAAAATTTCAAATTTCAAATTTATGGGAGAAGCCAAGTATTCACGAGATCATGTGACTCCACTGTTTGTAAACAAATGAACAAAAAACACATGGTAGTGTGCTATTGCTGTATAGGTTAGTGAAAGGTGTATAATATAATATAATATAATAATGTTTAGCACTTACTTTGGATGTTTTTAATTTGTGACATTCTCTAAATACATGTACATGTGTGTTGCAGCATTTTATATCCAATTTTCTAAACAATTATTAATGTTTTCACCAATCGAAGTTTGTATCAGTTTTACAATTTTAGTATTATATTGTTTGCGTTTTGTTGCTCAAATACTGATGTATACTCATATCCTTTTATTGAATAATCTATGCAACAGTACATATATTAAGATGATATCCCAATTGTGTTGTATTACCAACAATAACCGGCATATGGCTCTCCTGGTAGGTTAGAATACCGAGACCTTACTAAGTTTAATACACATTATGAAATTATCTCCCTTTGAATTCTAACAACACTCTCATAATTATACGTGGTCCCTTTTCATAAATCTAGACCTTTTGACAGGATACTCATTTTTGCGCCAAGCATTTCTTCTGTCGAGCATTGATCAAAATTTCTTGTTTATTACTCTTCTTGAAATTCTATCTTTGGCATGTGGTCTTGACCCACTTCCAAGCCATGATTGTTCATGTGTAATCACACATGGAGAACAAAAGCAATGAACACAAGTTTGTAATCAAATCTGTTTCTGTAACATCATTAACTGATACAACTTGAGCATCATGTTCCTGTTCAATAGTCCCACTTTCTTGAACTGAACTAATTGGTAGCTCATTTTGCACATTGTCATTATTTTATTGTTCTTCTGGTGATTTGTTTATTTCAATAAAATTCCAATTGTAAATGATTGGAAAGAGCTTCAACTCTTTAAGTTTTTGCTCTTCGTTAACTAATAATGATAACACAAATGTTTTGGATGTATCCATCACACACAAAATAAAACATAACACGTTTTCATCAACTTCTAAAACATATCACTTCACCCCATTTTTTTAAAATGCCGCCAAGAACAATAGCGTGGATTTCAATTTATATAGGTTGATCAACTATTTCTTTTATTATTGTGAGCATCTAAATAACTAAAATAAGCATAATTAGAGATGTATTGCGAGTAATTAGATTACTTATATGTTTGTTTAGAATGTCTTATGAGAAATGAATAAAAATAAATGGTAAAATAGAAGTGCAGAAATGGATTCCCTACCTTATATGTAATGGAATTGTCCAATTATGATTTCAGGCTAATTGGGTCAGTAAAACATGATCCTTACAATGCAGCCTTATGAAAGGTGTTGATATATATGTATACTCATTATATCTGGTAATTGTGGAACAGTGTTGCTGTATAGAGATTACACATTCAATAAACATATATTAATGTAAACAAACACAAAGTGGAATTAAGGACAAAACAAAAAGTAGTAAGTTTCCATTCCAGACCAAATCAAGTGGCAAACTAGCCATATCAGAATTTGATAACTGAATAAAACTGGCCGCTGTTAATAAGATCAAACAACCTTCGGTACAGTCAACATTCTTGCCCCAGGCAGCTTAATTTGTGTCATTATTTCAATAAACAACAAATTAACCCACACGCGCATTTCACACGTTTGAAAACAACACCGTATCACTATTTATCCTGACACGACCGTCAGACGTGTGTCCATCGTCCAATGAAATCGCGGCAATCATGTCCGTGACCTTCCAACCATAAACATAGTTACTAGCAGAAATCGTTTCCAAATAATCTCTGAACGTCATTTGGACCTTCCATCAATCAAATACAGAAAACTCTTTCTTAATTTGCAAATGTAATGTGTCAAAATAGTGACTGACAGACCCACGTGACGTAATGTTTTTATTTAGATAATGCAGCCGAAGATGTTTTCGTAACGAAAATGCATTTTCTTTTACTCGAAGCACTCGTTTATCAATGCAATTTTATAAGGTATTTGGTGTATTTCATTTATATAGTCTGTAATTAAACGTATATGGAAGTGCATACTACACGAATAAGTTGCAAAACATAGCGATATGCGCATGTCATGGGTTTTCGCGATTTCAAAACATTCACGGAACATTTTTCTCAAGTTCTGAACTTTTGCTTTTGATAAATAAGCTTACTACTACTACTTATTAAATAATTCCTAGGGAAAACCCTATTCATGCCTCTTGCTTTCGTCTAATTCCCTTTAGTTCAAATACAAAGGTGAAGGAAAGTTACATCTATTGGGGGCCAAGTGAATAAGTTTAATAACGTTTTTGTCTTATTTCTTTGCTTGTCACACATTTAAATGAAAACAATAGCTTCTTTTTTTTCTGTTAACTGGTTAATTGAACACACTGTGACATTAAAAGTTCCGTACACTAGCTGCCAAACAATTTTTCTGGATGGTCATCAAAAATAATGGGGTGGTGTGTGTGTGGTGATTGGTGGGGTGGGTGGGGGGAATAAAATGAGCTTGTATACTTTTGTCACATTCATCATTTAAGTAACACAAATATGTAATAGACACAAATAAGCAAATACATTCTCCCTTTCTTTTCCAACTAAGTATAATGGTCCAAATTATGCGGCGGTCCGTCCCGCTTAACACGAATAATGGTACAGCGCCATTTTTAGAGCAATTAAGTGTTCTTAAATGTGGAGCAAGTGACATTATGGGCAGGGCATGTGACTTTTGAAAATCCACTTGCCCTGGGCAAGTGGAATTTCAAAATATTTCCAGAACCCTGAGTGCTATAATGACAATCCTTTGGCAGTCAAAATACAAAATGCTCAAAGAAAGAAAACATGTATTGAGGGGGCAATTGAATTTGTTTGTCAAAATGAAGAAGAAAAAACATGAAATACTCAATCATGTGAAATAAATAAATAAAAACTGTTTAGGTGAAGGAAATCGTAATAATGTGATCTCAAAAGAGCTCTTGCTTGAGGTATTGAAATCCTATAAAATCAGACATACTGATATTCGGCAAGAAATAGAGCAAGAAACTCAAACAGAGGAACATATTGGACCAGGTGATGACAGTGAAGCTCAAATGTTTGTTACTATGTCAGAAATAATAGAAACTCTCCTTAATCGTACAAATGATCATATCAAAATATGCAAGGAAAAGCTGGTAGTTTCTTCAATGAAATACCAGGGTCATGTAGGAATTGTGAAATTGTCATGTGCTCAAAAACATGATATATTGTGGAGCAGCCCACGAAATGGAAATACAATCAAACAAAGAACAGGATAATTACATTAACATCCTTTCTGATGCCCGACATGGCACACGTAAGAACTCGTATCATACAGATGTAGTATGCACTGGAGCAAATACTCACAAAGTTCTTAGAACAGAACATGTTTCAAAAGAAGATTCTGCTTCATCCCTAAAACATGAATTAATTGGAACAATACGAATTTATGACTATTCATTTGATAATCATGGAACAAGTGGTATTGATATAAAATTACATTGTCATGACAAAAATGCAAGTGTCAACAAATTAGTTAAAACAGACAGGCCAAAAACAACTTCCACCACAAATGATACATTGGCATGCAACAAAAAAACATCTAACGTGTTGGTGGTTTTTAAATTTTATTTGTGATTCGACTCATATGCATTTAATTGTATGTGTGTATGTACCTACACGTACGTATATGTGTATTTCTTTTGTGCCTCCAGGCAGATTTGCTATGATGTGGAAATGCATAATATCAGTGTGTTGATACCTTCCTTTTTTAGTTGTGTCTCTTTCCTTGTAGCTCGGCGCTTCATACCATCCCCCACCCCTACTATTCAAACAATTATAGCAACTTATTTGCAAATATGCAATTATGTAGAAAAATTAAAGCAATGCCACGAGTTTAAAACATATGCATTGTTTAAAACAATGATGATGAATAATAAAATAAGAATGAAATAAATTCCCACATCTTATAAAGTAACGATATATACTTGTACAGATAATGTATATGTATATATATATGCTTACTCAAGTGTAATCGAAGTTTAGCTCAGAATAAATGCAGGTCAAACAAAACTAATCCGTACACTATTTTGACCATAGATTATTATTAGTGTTAAATAAACAATACATTATTAAACCTATTCTACTGCATTAACCTGTCCTCGCTGAGTACAGATTCGGCAGTGTAACATGATAGCTTAATGTGCATCACTCCTGTGGAATATATACGCATCGTAGAAGGTAAATTAATCTTTTCATCTGCGATAGAAAAGTGAAATTCAAGCTAGATACGTGTGCTCAGTGAAATGTGATACCAAAAGGATGTAAGAAAATGACCAATATTAAAGCAAAAGAAATGCTTACATTCACTGGAGAGAGGATACGTACTGTTGGAAGGACACTTATAGACTGTGAGTACAAAAATATAATTCATTTTATAGAGTTTCAAGTAGAAGATCATAACGTCATGCATGTCTTAGGAATTCACATATGTCAAGACTTGAACATGATTCAAAGGGTAGAAACTGTAGCAAGCCAGAGGACATTTTGAATAAGTATCAGGATGTTTTCGAGGGTCTGAGATCTTTCTGTGAGCAAATAATTGAAATTGATCCTTACTGCCCCAGGTTATACATCCGCCACGGCGAGTGCCTGTTGTACTATATGACAAAGTAAAACAAGAGGTCAATGACCTTGAAGCTCTACTGATTGATTTTGATTTCAGGAAGTAGTCGCTACAGACTTGATTTTTTGAAAAATTATTTTTAGCCGTGGCGGCCATCTTGAATTTCCGGCCGACCTGAAATTTTGCTAGGATCAATTAGACATCAAGAGCAACATTCCTGTGAAGTTTCATGAAAATCCGTCAAGTAGTTTCACAGGAATAGTCGCCACAAGTTTTCATTATATAACTCTATGTAAACAAAGATGGCCGCTGACAGCCATGTTTAACGTCGAATCAAAATAATGTTTGACTCTGATAACCATCATGTCATGCTGATCATTTTACAAAAAGTCCCATATTAATATCACTTATAGTTTTCAAGACGTAGACGCTACAAACTTCTTTTTTAAAAAATCTAATTTTAGCTGTGGTGGCCATCTTGAATTTCTGGCCGATCTGAAATTTTGCTAGGATCAATTAAACATTAAGAGCAACATTCCTGTAAAGTTTCATGAAAATCTGCCAAGTAGTTTCAAAGGAGTAGTCGCTACAAGTTTTTACTATATAACTCTATGTAAACAAAGATGGCTGCTGGCAGCCATGTTTAACGTTGAATCAAAACAATTTTTGACAAGGACCAACATCATGTCATGCTGATCATTTTACAAAAAGTCCAATATCAATATCACTTATAGTTTTCAAGAAGTAGTCGCTACAAACTTGTATTTTGAAAATCTATTTTTAGCCATGGTAGCCATCTTGAATTTCCGGGCGACCTGAAATTTTGCTAGGATCAATTAGACATCAAGAGCAACATTCCTGTTAAGTTTCATGAAAATCCGTCAAGTAGTTTCAGAGGAGTAGTCGCTACAAGTTTTCATTATATAACTCTATGTAAACAAAGATGGCCGCTGGCAGCCATGTTTAACGTCGAATCAAAACGATTTTCGACAAGGACCAACATCATGTCATGCTGATCATTTTAGAAAAAGTCCCATATCAATATCACTTATAGTTTTCATGAAGAAGTCGCTACAAACTTGTTTTTTAAAAACCTATTTTTAGATCTGGCGGCCATCTTGGATTTCACATCAACATGAATTTTTGCTATGATCAACTAGACTTCATGGGCCACATTTCTGTAAAGTTTCATGAAAATCCATTCAGTAGTTTCAGAGAAGAAGTCGCTACAATAAAAAGTTTACGGACAGACGGACAGACGGACGACGGACGCCGCACCACGGCATAAGCTCTGCTGATCTCTGATCAGTAGAGCTAAAAAGGAATTGAAACGACTGGAATCAATGGGTGTCATTAAAAATGATAAAAGGACCGACCGAATGGGTGAGTTCCATGGTTACAGTTGTTAAACCAAATGGAAATGTACGAATTTGCATGGACCCAAAGGATCTAAATCATGCGATTAAAAGAGAGCACCATCCAATGAAAACTATTGAAGACATCAAGGCAAAAATTCCAAATGCCAAGTAATTTTCAAAGCTCGACGCTGAAAGTGAATTTTGGCAAATAACTCTTGACAAAAAAAGCAGCAATTTATGTGCATTCAACACGCCTTTCGGCAGGTATAACTTTAAACGACCTCCATTTGGAATTTGATCAGCCCACTGTTTCAAAGAACAATGTCACAAAAGTTGGAGGATATTGAAGGAACTGTTTGTATTCTAGATGACACATTGATATGAGATGAGACACTTGAAGAGCACACAATAAGGCTTAGACAAGTTTTAGATAGAGTTCGCGAGTGCAGTCTGAAGATAAAACAGACATATAAAATGCGAAACTGTAGTGACTGAAATAAAGTACACTGGTCATGTACTTAGTGAACAAGAAATGCAACCAGAAGTACATGAACCTACATACAAATCAGGAGAACAAAGAGATTCAGTACGTACCAAATCTGAGCAGTGAATGTGTACTTAGACAACTTCTAGAAAAGAATGTCGTGTTCCATTGTTATGATGTCCATAGAAAAAGGTTTACTATTCTAAAACAGTATCTCCACAACGCCTGTATTAAGGTTGTACGATGCAAACCATCCTGTAACATTACCCGTTGATACATCGTCAACAGGATTAGAATAATTACTGTTACAAAATGTTCAGCCCGTGGCTTATGCTTCAAAAGCGTTAACATAAACACAGAGAAATTATGCGCAAATTGAGAATCAAATGCTGGATATATTGTTTGGTTGTACACAATTTAACCAGTACATCTTTTCTAAAAAAGTGAAAGAAAAAACTATCACAAACATACTCGTATTGAATCAATTATGAAAAAGCTGTTACATTCAGTACCAGTACGTTTGCAGAAAATGATGTTAATACTTCAAAGGTACGACTCAAAGTAATATATAAGCCGGTACGGAACTGTATGTAGCAGATACACTTAGCAGAGCGCATCTACAGGAAACAGGAGAAGATTTTGACAATGAACTGGACATAAAATAAGCATAGTATTAGCTGCATCAAATGTGTCAGACAGCAAATTTGATACAAATACGGTACAAAACACAAACAGATGCGAGTTTGAGTGCTGTGAGAAACATAATTATTAATGGTTGGCATGCAAATGGAGAAGCAGTGCCACAAATCGCACGTGAATACTGGAATTTTAGAGATGAACTTTCAGTGTATGGTGGAGTCATCTATTAAGGTGACAGAGTTGTTATTCCAGCCTCAACGATGTAAAAATGTAAAAAGATCATTAATTTTACATATAGGCATTGGAAAATGTCGACAAAGAGGTCGTGATGTGCTTTTGGGGCAGGTATGAACTCAGACATAGGGAATATAATTTAAAATGCGAAATATGCCAAGAGAGCCGTATGAACAATCAGAAATAGTCACGAAGAACCAGATCGTCCGTGGGCGGAAGTGGGAACAAACATATTTCCCTTTGATGGACACTCGTATCTACTAATAGTAGACTACTATTCAGCAATATTCAAGATATGAAACTTGCCAAACATAAACGGCAGTTCAATAATCATGCACCGTAAATCGCAATTTGCAAGACACTGAATTCCAGGTGAGGTCATCTGGGACAATGACAGACAATAGTATTGTCAAGAATTCAAATCGTTTGCAAATGAATATGGATTTATACATAAGACATCCAGTCCTACATGCCATAAAAGTCAAACGGGATAGCTGAGAAATCGGGACAAACAGTTGCTAAAGAAAGCAGAGATTGATGGCTGCGGTACTGGTCTATACACCGTCTGATGCAAGCCTGGGTTCACCAGTACAAAGATTGATGGCTGCAGTATTGGTCTATACACCGTCTGATGCTAGCCTGGGTTCACCAGTACAAAGATTGATGGCTGCGGTATTGGTCTATACACCGTCTGATGCTAGCCTGGGTTCACCAGTACAAAGATTGATGGCTGTGTCATTGGTCTATACACCGTCTGATGCTAGCCTGGGTTCACCAGTACAAAGATTGATGGCTGTGGTATTGGTCTATACACCGTCTGATGCTAGCCTGGGTTCACCAGTACAAAGATTGGTGGCTGCGGTATTGGTCTATACACCGTATGATGCTAGCCTGGGTTCACCAGTACAAAGATTGATGGCTGCGGTATTGGTCTATACACCGTCTGATGCTAGCCTGGGTTCACCAGTACAAAGATTGATGGCTGCGGTATTGGTCTATACACCGTATGATGCTAGTCTGGGTTCACCAGTACAAAGATTGATGGCTGCGGTATTGGTCTACACACCGTGTGATGCTAGCCTGGGTTCACCAGTACAAAGATTGATGGCTGTGGTATTTGTCTACACACCGTGTGATGCTAGCCTGCGTTCACCAGTACAAAGAGTGATGGCTGCGGTATTGGTCTACACACCGTGTGATGCTAGCCTGGGTTCACCAGTACACAGATTGATGGCTGCGGTATTGGTCTACACACTGTGTGATGCTAGCCTGGGTTCACCAGTACAAAGATTGATGGCTGCGGTATTGGTCTACACACCGTGTGATGCTAGCCTGGGTTCACCAGTACAAAGATTGATGGCTGCGGTATTGGTCTACACACCGTGTGATGCTAGCCTGGGTTCACCAGTACACAGATTGATGGCTGCGGTATTGGTCTACACACCGTGTGATGCTAGCCTGGGTTCACCAGTACAGAGATTGATGGCTGCGGTATTGGTCTACACACCGTGTGATGCTAGCCTGGGTTCACCAGTACAGAGATTGATGACTGCTTGGTCTACACACCGTCAGATGCTAGCCTGGGTTCACCAGTACAAAGATTGATGGCTGCGGTATTGGTCTACACACCGTGTGATGCTAGCCTGGGTTCACCAGTACACATATTGATGGCTGCGGTATGTCTACACACCGTGTGATGCTAGCCTGGGTTCACCAGTACACAGACTGATGGCTGCGGTATTGGTCTACACACCGTGTGATGCTAGCCTGGGTTCACCAGTACAAAGATTGATGGCTGCGGTATTGGTCTACACACCGTATGATGCTATCCTGGGTTCACCAGTACAGAGATTGATGACTGCTTGGTCTACACACCGTCAGATGCTAGCCTGGGTTCACCAGTACAAAGATTGATGGCTGCGGTATTGGTCTACACACCGTGTGATGCTAGCCTGGGTTCACAAGTACAGATATTGATGGCTGCGGTATTAGTCTACACACCGTGTGATGCTAGCCTGTGTTCACCAGTACACAGACTGATGGCTGCGGTATTGGTCTACACACCGTGTGATGCTAGCCTGGGTTCACCAGTACAAAGATTGATGGCTACGGTATTGGTCTACACACCGTGTGATGCTAGCCTGGGTTCACCAGTACAAAGATTGATGGCTGCGGTATTGGTCTACACACCATGTGATGCTAGCCTGGGTTCACCAGTACACAGATCGATGGCTGCGGTATTGGTCTACACGCCGTGTGATGCTAGCCTGGGTTAACCAGTACAAAGATTGATGGCTGCGGTATTGGTCTACACGCCGTGTGATGCTAGCCTGGGTTCACCAGTACAAAGATGGATGGCTGAGGTATTGGTCTACACACCGTGTGATGCTAGCCTGGGTTCACCAGTACAACGATTGATGGCTGCGGTATTGGTCTACACACCGTGTGATGCTAGCCTGGGTTCACCCGTACAGAGACGTTTTGGAAGAAAAACAAAAACACTGCTTAAACCCAATGCCATCATTAACAACAAGAGTTCCACTGAAAATGTTATATATACACACAACTTTGTATATAATGCCATTGCTCATCATTACCATATTAAAATAACGTTTGCGTAAAAGTATTATTCTTATTCTAGTTTCAAATTATGTTTAAACTCAACTGACAGCAATTTGAAAATATAGGGAGATGCCTGCGGGGTCATGAACTGAGAAGTGTACACAAATAAACGTGGTAGTGTTTACATCAGACAACATTCAGAGTTATGGCTTTAGATATAGGCAGTAGATATAATGTTTTGTAGCATGGTCGGTGACATTTCCTTTGATGAATGCAGAGCATTAAATCGTTTAATTTCGGGTAACTAAAGGGGCGTGGCTATGCCGTTCTACAACTACCGGATATTGGAATTTAGAGTACGGTCACTATGACGTCACAGTGTTACTAAGTACACCATGCTACAAAAAAGATAGAGTCTGTCTCAGCTCGTTGGTTATTTAAACACCTCGATGGGCTACGCCCATCTTGGTGTGAGACCAGACTCTATCTATTACTGAGAACCTCCGTAGCAGTACTCTGAGATGGGACACTTACATATGTGACTGTTCGTGTGCTCCTAATAACAAATCATCTCTATCAAACATCACTATGCACATCCACGAGATATATGTTCCTTAGTCACAATTTTATATGTAATTCCTTATCTTCTAATCTCCATCATGTCTGCCATTCCTAACAAAAAAGTGTACAGTTATGCTTTATTCTCAACACAATTTCATCTTTAAATGTCCAAATTATACACAGATCTCGTGTATACATATGCTGATTCTCCAGATTGACTATAATTGGTAATTAATTTTCATTTAACACTAATAAATTATGTCATGACATTTTTTCTGGCAGTATGAAGGTCTGTTTAGTGATCAGATTACATTTATTTTGGCGCAAACGTCCATAGTAGTGCTTTTTATGCGATAAACAGTGCAGTGGAAATTATAATAGAATAACAGTGAGTATGGAATAAAACATGGATAATACTGAAAAAAACTGGCACAGTTCCAATAAAGAAATGGAACTTATCTATTTTCAACGAAATGATTTGGAGTCATTTGATTGAAAAAATACTTCTAGCGGATTTGTAAGTACATTTTCGCGTCGTCTGCATGCATAGTTGTTTACGACATGTGCTATCGCTGTAACTGACAGGCCAGTATAACTGGTGTAATTGATTAGACACACATTCAATCTCTTCCTACTAGGGTAGGGAAAGTTGCGCCTTTAAGTTGCTTTATGAATATGGGCCAAGCACAGTTACGGTTTTTGAGCTACAGCATGCATATGTGTAAATAATGTCCATTTTCTGCATTGATAAAACAAATATATGTTTTACCAACTGGTTTATGAACCAAAACTTGTATGAATACTAAAGGGCATTGTACCAAAAAAAAAAGAAATTGCAGATTGTGTTTATTGTATACTGTGACGGCAAACATTTGGAGATTGTAGACGTATTTAAGTGACCATGAACTTAAACCCAGGACCAGTACCTACCAAGGAAATTTTCCTATCAGTAGGAGTTATAAATTACCCAACTAACATGGCTTGTGACAAAACTTCAAAGGGGGCAAATATCACTGGAGTTTCAAATTACCCAGCTTATCAGTAGCTAGCAGTTGTGAAACAGTTAATAGCAAACTACATAAAGATAAAGTGTTATAGTTCCTGTCAAACTTTATTAATAGCAAACTACATGAAGATAAAGTATTATAGTTATTGTCAAACTTTATCAGTCTCACATGAAAATTGAAATATGTATGCAGAAGAACAAATTGTCCAGTGAGATAAATGTCCTGTATGAACACTATAAAATGCAAGGAGTTCTACAAGAGAACTTTACTAAAAAGGTAAACACAAATGTAAACAAGAGGCCCAAGAGGGCCTGTGGACGCTCTACTGGCTAAAGATAAAGTTTATGCACAAGGGGCCATAACTCTTTCAAATATCGTTCAACCAGAACATGGTGATGACATAGGCAACTAGGCTTGGTACTGATTGTCCCTGACAAGTTTCGTTGAAATCCAGCCAGAGGTTCAGGAGAACTAGTCTGTACAAGGTTAGTGTATTAATCCTTTTAAAGGGCCATAACTCTGCCAAAATTCATTCAACCAGAACCCGGCAATGATAGGTGCAACTAGGCTTGGTACTGATCATCCCCATCAAGATACGTTGAAATCAGGCAAGGAGTTCAGAACAGACTAATCTGGACGTTTCTCTATTAAAACCTTTAAAGGGCCATAACTCTGACAAAAATCATTCAACCCGAATATGGCGATGATATGCACAACTAGGCTTGATACTGATCATCCTTGTCTAGTTTCGTTAAAATCCAGCCAGGGGTTCAGGAAAACTAGCACGGAAAATGGTTGTGTATCAAAAACCTTTAAAGGGCCATAACTCCACCAAAAATCTGTTAACCGGAATGCGACGATGATATACACAACTAAGCTTGGTGCTGATCATCCCTGATAAGTTTCGTTGAAATGTGGGGAGACGTTCAGGAGAATAGTCCAGACAAAGTTTGTGTATTAAAACATTTAAAGGGCCATAATTCTGCCAAAAATCATTCAACCGGAACACGGCAAAGATTTGCACAAATAGACCTGGAACTGATCATCCCTAAAACGTTTTGTTTAAATCCGGACAGGGGTTCAGGAAAACTAGTCAGGACAAAGTTTGTTTATTAAAACCTTTAAAGGGACATAACTCCGCCAAAATCATTCAACTGGAACACAGTGACGATATGTACAACTAGGCTTGGTACTGATCATCCCTGAAAAATTTCAATGAAATTTGGCCAAATGAAGGCCCTTTCTTCTTAATGAGGCCAAAATATATAGCATATTTCAGAAAATAAAATCAAGGGCCATAACTCCGGTGTAAATTGTCCAATCTGGCTGGTTTTCAAACTTGTCGGAGCTTTCATTGATAGTAACAATCTGGTAAAGTTTGGTAAAGATCTGATAAACAATGAAGGTCCTATCGTCTTAACGAGGCAAAATATAGCATTTTTAACTAAATCAAGAGCCATAACTATGCTGTTGCTGGTCCGATCTGGCTTGTTTTCGAACTTGTCCAAGCTTTCATTGATATTAACAATCTGTAATTTTTGGTAAAGATCGGATGAAAAATGAAGACCCTATCATCTCAACGAGGCAAAATATAGCCTTTTTTAACTAAATCAAGGGCCATAACTCCAGTTACTAGTCCGATCTGACTGGTTTTCAAACTTATCCGAGCTTTCATTGATATGAACAAGATGGTAAAGTTTGGTAAAGATCGGATGAACAATGAAGCCCCTATCGTCTTAACGAGGCAAAATATAGCATTTTGAACTAAATCAAGGGCCATAACTCCGCTGTTACTAGTCCAATATGAATGGTTTACAAACTCGTCCGAGCTTTCATTGATATTAACAATCTGATAAAATTTGGTAAATATCGGATGAACAATGAAGCCTCTATCGTCTTAACGAGACAAAATATAGCATTTTTAATTAAATCAAGGGCCATTACTCCGCTGTTACTGGTCCGATATGGCTGGTTTTCGAACTTGTTCGAGCTTTCAATGACATTAACAATGTGGTAAAGTTTGGTAAAGATAGGATGAAAAATGAAGGACCTATTGACTTAACGAGGGAAAATATAGCATTTTGAACTAAATCAAGGGCCATAACTCCGCCGATACTGGTCCGATCTGGCTGGTTTTCGAACTTGTCCGAGCTTTCATTGATAGTAACAATCTGGTAAAGTTTGGTAAAGATCGAGTGAAAGATGAAGGCCCTATCGTCTTAACGAGGCAACATTTAGCATTTTTAACTAAATCAAGGGCCATAACTCCTCCTATACTGGTCCAATCTGGGTGGTTTTCCAAACTTGTCCGAGCTTTCATTGATATTAACAATCTGATAAAGTTTGGTAAAGTTCGGATGAACAATGAAGCCCCTATCGTCTTAACGAGGCAAAATATAGCATTTTTAACTAAATCAAGGCCAATAACTCTGCTGTTAATAGTCCGATCTAGCTGGTTTTCGAACTTGTCCGAGCTTTCATTGATATTAACAAACTGTGCAAGTTTGGTAAAGATCAAATAATAAAGGAAGGTGCTAGAGTGTTCACAAGGCTTAATATGGCATTTTTCAGCAAAACAAGGGCCATAACTCCAATGAAATTATTTCGATCTTGCCGGTTTTCAAACTTGTTTGAGCTTTTATTGATATAAAGACACTGGCAAAGTTAAGTAAAGATCCGATTAATATTGAAGGCCCTAGAGTGTTCACAAGGCGGAAAATATCATTTTTCAGAAAAAACAAGGGCCATAACTCCGGTGTTACTGATCCGATTTAGCTGGTTTTAGAACTTGTTTGAGCTTTCATTGATATTATCATTCTGTGCAAGTTTGGTAAAGATCAAATAATAAATAAAGGTGCTAGAGTGTTCACAAGGCAGAAAATGGCATTTTTCAGAAAAAACAAGGGCCATAACTCTAGTATTACTGACCCAATTCTGCTGATTTTCGAACTTGTCCAAGCTATAATTAGTATTAACAATATGTGCAAGTGTGGTAACGATCAAATAATAAATGAAGGTGCTAGAGCATTCACAAGGCAGAAAATAGCAATTTTCAGAAAAAACAAGGGCCATAACTCCGGTGTTATTGATCCGATTTGGCTGGTTTTCGAACTTATCCGAGCTTTCATTGATATTAACAATCTGTGCAAGTTTGGTAAAGATCAAATAATAAATGAAGGTGATAGAGTGTTCACAAGGTTTAATATGGCATTTTTCAGCAAAACAAGGGCCATAACTCTGGTGAAATTATTCCAATCTGGCTGGTTTTCGAACTTGTCCGAGCTTTTATTGATATTAACAATCTGTGCAAGTTTGGTAAAGATCGGATGAAAAATAAAGGCCCTAGAGTTGTCACAAGACAAAAGTTAACAACGGACGACGGACGGACGACGGACAACTCGCCATCCCATAAGCTCTGCTGGCCTTCGGCCAGTAGAGCTAAAAATGAAATTTGGACATTGTACATGTATTCAAGTGACCATGACTTTAACTCAGGGTCAGTTTGATGGCTGGAAATTACTTTAATAAGGCCATCCGTAAAAAGTGTTGGTTTGCTGTGCTCGACCTACTCAATAAAAAGAGCCCTACCCAAAACTTTTTATTGCAATTATTTTATTTATTTATTTTATTTTTTTTATTTTTGCTGTTTTAAGAATATTTTCCTTGATTTTTTTTTATTGTTTTTACTGTCTTTGTAAAAAAAAAACATTTACCTACCTACTCACCTAAAACATTTTGGGTTGCAGCAAAGCAAACCAACAATGTTTTAAGGATGGCCGAAGTAGACTATTTAGTGACACTCCACTCCAAATGGTTACAGCCAGGGGCGGATCCAGGATTTCAGCTTATATTTATAGGGTAAAAAAGTCCGTTTTCAAATAAAAGGATTTAACAATGTGTTAATTAAACCACTTATTAGCCATTCTGCGTCGAGCGAGCGAACCGAGCAGAATTACAGTACACACACTGAATTACTTGGACGAGAATGTTAACACAAATTTTAACGTAACGCTTGGAGACGGTACATGTATTTACTGACCCTGTGTCAGTTGGAGGGCTGGAAGTTACTGGAATAAGAAGAATATAAATGATCGCTGAGGTTATGTATGACATTTGAATACTGAATACTAAGTATACGAATTCAATTAACACACATTTTAAATCAATTTCTTTTAATTGTACCCCCAGACATTACCAAGTGACATTTTCATAATAACAGCAATTGGCTATTCCAGAAAATATCCGCATTTACCCCCTCCCCCCCCCCCACCTGGACAAAGCATCCTAACACCCCCCCCCCCCCCCCCTGGACACTGACCCCATGGACAAAAGTTCAAAATACCCCCACCCCTGGACCACAGACCTAATAACACGTTTTTTTTATTAATATGTTGGCGTGGCGCAGTCGGTAGCGCGGCGGATTTGTAACCGGAGGCCCCGGGTTCAATCCTCCGTGGTGCCACTGAGTTCCGTCGGTGTGTTCTTGGGCAAGACACTTTACCTTAGCCTCGTCCGTCGGATGGGGACGTAAACCGGGCGTTCCCGTGTATCGGTCTATCTTCCGAGCACGTTAAAGAACCATAGGAATCTATTCGATAATAAGAGTAGGGCAGGTTCCCGGATTCCTATGTATCCTTCCCCTCTCTCTGGGGCGGCTCTAAATAACCTATACTGTGTTGATGAGCCGTTAAACAACATTCAATTCAATTATTAATATGTCTATTCAAAATACCTACACCCACTCGACAAACAGTTCAAAATACCCCCGCCCCTCCCGCCCAATATCATGCTAAGCCGTTAGTTTTAACCCAAGAAAAGTTCATCCGGTTTAGGATTTCATAAAGTATACTGGTTTGTTAGCCAAAACAGGGGAAATGTAACATGATATCTTATTAAAGTCTTAGTGTGCAAGCCGATGTATATATTATCTACCATTGTAGTGTACTTAATAAAGTAGTTAACATACTCACAGCGTTGTTACATATATAAACAAACCATGTACTTCTCAATTTCAGCAAGAAATACATGATGTAAAAAACACAGGGTCTAAATTGCATCCTCAGAAATAAAAGAAGAAATGATTTATACAACTTACCTCACCTTTTTCTAAGCCAGACTAAATGGTTATCTCCTTTATTATGTAAATACGCTGCATACCACTGAGTTCCGTCGGTGTGTTCTTGGGCAAGACACTTTTCCTTAGCCTCGTCCGTCGGATGGGGACGTAAACCGGGCGGTCCCGTGTATCGGTCTATCAACCGAGCACGTTAAAGAACCATAGGAATCTATTCGATAATAAGAGTAGGGCAGGGTCCCGGATTCCTATGTATCCTTCCCCTCTCTCTGGGGCGGCTCTAAATAACCTGTACTGTGTTGATGAGCCGTTAAACAACATTCAATTCAATTCAATTCTAAGCCAGACTAAATGGTTATCTCCTTTATTATGTAAATACGCTGCATACCATTACAGTATTTAACGGCGTGTTAACACATCCTTAAGCTAGTTACCAGCCATATGGAGGGATGGAGTACACAGAAAGTGATGACGTCATTTTGTATACACATTGGGTGATACTATTCCCCGGTCGATTTCCCGGTTACTTCCCGGTTAAAACCCGGTTGAAAAGGGGTGGCAAATGTGATGAGTGTGTTGATGTTTCAGATGTTTTAATGACATATATGTCTTATATATGTATTCATTTTTCAATAATCACTAAAAAAAATGTTGAAAAAAAAAAGAAAGTAATTTAATTAAGTGTTGAATAGTGGTGTTTTTTCACGATAATTTGACTGGTTTTGGCAATTCCCGGTTCAGTTTCTGATACATTTAAAGGATAACAATGCCTTAATAATTCATAATTTATTGTTTTATTTCATAATATATGGTATTATTAACACATAACAATAATAAAAATAGAAATAAAACAGAAAATAAACGTGTTATTGCTTCATTTCCAACACCCGTATTTCGTGTTAGGTGTACCGGAAGTAAATCACTATGGTATTCATGCCTTGTGTAATCGAAAGGAGTTCCCAAATATATAATCCCTAACTTTTTTTGTGATAAAAGGCATTTTTGAGTATTTAAGGCCTGTTTTTCTGGCTGAAATGACTTTATTGACATGTTTGTGATAGCTTAAAACCATTTGCATGGTTGTATGATGATTTTATTTATCAACTTGACAGTTTTGAAAGTGAAAGTAGAACACATTTAAGAGGTGCCGAATGAATGCAGTTTGTTCACGGTATCAACAAAGATCAGAATTTTATTTTCTTATATGCCACATGACCCCTACTATTCTCAGCAGTTTTCTAGAGAGGCAGGTCTCATGACTAAGAACATGTAAGTGAATATTAGTTTGAACTTTATTTTGAAAAATGGCTAACTAGAAAGCTTTGTCAATATAGCATTGGACTCAATGGGATTTGATTTACTTCCGGTACACCTATAAGGCGGCGTAATGTGAATATTCATTTTCTCTCGGACTCTTACCCAAACAGTATTTTACTTTTCGGAATGACTATAGCTCTGACAAAAAATACTTCACGGTGTTTTAAAACGCGTTTTGATTTTTTTTCGCATGTGTTTTTGCCTCGGAAAGCTGTAATTTGGAGTTTCAGATTTTTGAAGTCTTTAAATGATGACCTGGAGAGACATTTTTCAATAAAACTAGGCTTGTTTGTTGTTAAAATGTAGATATTTGTATTTGCAATGATAATTCAGCATTATCATTTGCAAAAGTATAATTTTATAGGTGTTACACCACCAAATCCTTCCCCTTACCCCCTAAAATTGAACTTTCTGAGAAAATGTCAGAGAGTACTGTAGACAAAGTATGCTGTCCAGTCATAGAAACTTAACTTTTAATCACAAAGCTAGTACCAGGCTTGCCTTTATGAGTAATTGGGATGTTTATATATGCATGTAGTGCCACCAAATTAAGGTATGATGCCACAAATACACCAAATTGCCTTGTAAATCTGAATTTGGCATGAAAATCAGCATATTTTGCACTTATATAGCACTTTTGGGAACTAAACCTCTTGATTTCTTCAGGTTTACTGACTTGTTTAAGCATTCTATCCATTAGACCAAGTACAGATATGCCCAGTGTCATTTTATATAACAGTTAAGAAAGGTAAAACTGTGAACATTTTTACAGATTTTTCATCGCTGTCGACCGAACTGTACATTTTTGAAACGCCCATATCTTGATCAATACTCGACCGATTCGCCAAAATGTATCATTTTTTTATGCGTTATATCTTTGGCTTTGCCAGAATAGTGGCTTTTGAAATTCCCTCACAATTAGGGCTTCTTATAGGTGTACCGGAAGTAAATCACTATGGTATTCATGCCTGGTGTAGTCGAAAGGAGTTCCCAAATATATAATCCCTAACTTTTTTTGTGATAAAAGGCATTTTTGAGTATTTAAGGCCTGTTTTTCTGGCTGAAATGACTTTATTGACATGTTTGTGATAGCTTAAAACCATTTGCATGGTTGTATGATGATTTTATTTATCAACTTGACAGTTTTGAAAGTGAAAGTAGAACACATTTAAGAGGTGCCGAATGAATGCAGTTTGTTCACGGTATCAACAAAGATCAGAATTTTATTTTCTTATATGCCACATGACCCCTACTATTCTCAGCAGTTTTCTAGAGAGGCAGGTCTCATGACTAAGAACATGTAAGTGAATATTAGTTTGAACTTTATTTTGAAAAATGGCTAACTAGAAAGCTTTGTCAATATAGCATTGGACTCAATGGGATTTGATTTACTTCCGGTACACCTGTAAGGAAAGCCGTAGAAATTACAGGTGAAGCGTTATTTCTGCACGTCGTGAAAAACAGATTTTTAAAACCTTATTCCCAATGATGTATTAATTATATTGTATTATTTCAATTTTACAGCTTGAATGCTTTTGTCCACTTAAATGTTAATGGGTATGAAACTGTATATGTTATTGAGCCTGAAACTCTTATTGTAATTTCTAATTAAAGTAGATAGATAACTTTATTTCCAAATTCCAATAGGCTTAAAAGCCCGTGAGGATACAATATACAGTTACATAAAACATGGCAACAGTGTAGGATTTTACAAACAAGAAACTTTTGTTAATCTTAGACAGTCACAGCAAAATGCACGTATACTGGCACGCACGCATGAACTCACTCAATCACTTACGCACTCACGCGCACAACAATTTCTATCATTTGTTAAGTGGACTTAAGCATTGAGAAGGCGTATTACTACATAATATAAATAAATACTGAACCATACATTTCATAACACATTCGGTAAAATAAATTACCTATATTTACTAATTTCCATATAATGTTTCGTTTCGTAATTTAAATGCTTTTAAAACAAAGGTACAAAGCTTGTGAATATATACTTTCTTTTGTGAATTTAGTAATTCCAAAAATTTCATCATGTTTGGCCTCTTGTAAAAATATTGTGGAATGTATTGCTTTCTTAAGACAGTATAGGTTTGGCATTCCAACACAGAATGAAATTCATCTTCAAGTTTATTACAAAATAAACATAATCTATCAATAACAGGAATTCTTTTTGGTTTAACCCATCTTCCCGCTTCAATTTGCAACCTATGAGATGACACCCGTAATTTGGTAAGTGCTTGACACATTTTGAAAATATTTATATTATCAAGATATGGTTGAAAC